>CM053029.1:442039779-442059779 GCA_028564925.1 Lithobates sylvaticus
GAATACAGAGTGGAAACAAAAATATTTTCAAGGTGGTAACTGTTTATTATATTTTTGTCAACTTAATTGCTTTTTGTTCTCTTAGCTTAGGGCTGGTTCACATCTGTGCAGTGAGTATTCGGTGCGTAGCGTTGTAGGCAAGTTACCTCTAAAGATCATGTGTTTTGATGAAAGCGCATCAAAAATGTGACATGCTGGACTTTTTTTTTTTTTTTTTTTTTTAACCACTTGCCTACAGGGCACTTAAACCCCCTTCCTGCCCAAGCCATTTTTCAGTTTTCAGCTCTGTCGCACTTTGAATGACAATTGCGTTGTCATGCTACACTGTACACAAAAACATTTTTTTTTATCATTTTCTTTGCGCAAATAGAGCTTTCTTTTGGTGGTATTTAATCACTGCTGGGTTTTTTATTTTTTACTAAAAAAAAAATGTTGAATTATTTTTCTTTTTTTTTTTTACTTAGTTACAAAATTTACTGACAGAAGCTAAGTAATTTTTTCTCCTTCACTGATGTGTGCTGATGAGGTGGCACTGATAGGCTGAACTGGTGGTCATTGAGGTGGCACTGATGAGGCACTAATATGCCGCACGTATGGGCACTGATAGGTGGCACTGATGGGCCGCGCGGATAGGCGGTACTGATGGGCATTGGTGGGTGGCACTAATGGGCAACACTGGGCATTGATGGGCAGGACTGATAGCCAGCACTAACTGGCATCGCTAATGGGCACTGACTAGTGGCACTGGTTGGCACTGATTGGTGATACTGTTGGCGCTATATTGTAGATATCCCCCTGCATGGATATGCCGCTGATCGGCTTTCACGCTGCCCCAGAACAAGAGCTGCACCACCCTGCTGTCATTTGACGTGTGCGGGCGGCAACTAGTTAAAGCCCCCACACCTAAAACGCAGAGGTGCGAGCAGGGCCTAGCCCTCGTTCACACCAGTGCGATTTGTCATGCGTTTTGACAGTTCAAAATCACACGACAAGTCTAATCCTATTTTCAGTGATAGAACTGTTCAAATCGATGAGACTCGCAGCGAGTTTGAAAAAGGTTCCTGCACCACTTTTCTGCAATTTCATTGCGACTTGCGTTGACTTCTGTTAAATTAAGTCGCAAGCCACAATGAAATTGAAAAGGAGATGCCGCTCACTAAGCCTCCGCACCTTAATGAGAGCTCCCGCCCTACTGTGAACACTGCAGGCTCTGCACAATGATGTGGAAAAAATAGTCCTGGACTGCCGCACTCCATAGAAAGGCATCTTTATTGAGGAATTTTAAAAAGATCCCAAAAATCTGCACTGATCTGTGGCTTTGAAATCACACTGAAGTAGCCTGATTTTAAAGCCACACTTGTGTGAAGCAGGGCTTGTGTAGTAGTGTGTCCCACTCCTGACACATTTTAGACTAATTCTCTCCTAACTGACAGACCTGAAATATTAAACGTAGTGAACTGTGAATGTGATGCAAATGCAGTCTAAACACTGGTGTTCCTGTTTTCCTATAACTGCAAGAAAAACTGTCTCCTAACCTTTTTTTACTGGCTCCAAGATTCAAAGCAAATTTGTCAAGCCCTGTTTGAATCCATCTCTACTCTATCCAAAAACTAGAAAAAAAGTTTGCCTTTTAGTTATACTTTAAAGCTGAGCTCCAGCCAGAAAACCTATAATATTAGCCACTTGAGGAGAGCAGTGGCATGCTTACCGTGGGCTGGTATAACTACACAGCACCTGGCACCAGCCATTATTGGCAGCTACACAAATGACTGCCCTACCGAGCACTGTCCACTGCCCACTCGGTCAGTGCATTCCCATGGAATCATGGGAAATGTAGCCCTCGCCTAACCATGGCAAATACTTTCAATGTAACATGTGCTGCCTGTATACATCCTCCCATTTTGCTTCTGCAAAGTAACCTTAACTGAAGAAAAGAAAAACCTGAATTAATCAATTGATTAAAGTAATGCATTAATTGTAACAATTTTAAAAGTGTTTTTATTGGGCACGGGGAGCTAAACTCACACTTGCGCATTTCTGCTTGTTTTCCGACTCCTGACTACCCTCCACATATGGAATCTCATTTGAGTTCATTCAGGTAGTTTTTGCTTCCATAGACCTCCTGTAAATGTACAGCGTGGGTTACTTGGTGCATTTTTTTTTTCACTTGCACAACAACAGTGTAACAGAGTTTGATTCTCTGTTCATCCAAAATAAAATGAATGTTTGGCTGGAGATAAACTTGCATGAACCTACAACCTGATATGATTGTTAACTATTGAATTGGATTCATTTGACACTTTACCATTTTTAACAACTTCAGCAAATGCACATCACCTTACTGTACACGTTTTCTGGTAATCCAAATGTGTTAGACATAGCCGGTACTCCCTAGACCATAGTTAAGAAATAAAGGAAGATATACGAGTGTGATCTGCTAATGGAGGAGATGCTGAGAAGCAGCGATTACAATGATTTAATATGGAGCCAGTAAATGGAGGAGGGCAGGATGAGCCAGGATACTTGAAGATGCCGCTAAGTGCTGCTGTCCATTTGTAGAGGCTACTAACCAACTGTAAATCTTATTGCTGCAAAGATATGATGACAGCTTTTTAACCATCAGTAAAATACATATAGGAATCACAGAAACATTGATACAAAATTGTATATATACATTTCATATATGCACATTCTGAGCTTTGCTGCCTGGTGAATTCCCTTTGTACTAAGCTTTTTTTAGTTTCAGCACTGTGTTAATTTAACTTACCGTATATACTCGAGTATAGGCCGACCCGAATATAAGCCGAGGCACCTAATTTTACCACAAACAACTGGGAAAACGTATTGACTCGAGTATAAGCCTAGGGTGAGAAATGCGCAGCTACTGTAAGTGGAAAAGAGGGTCAACGATGCCCATTTGCAGCCTCACTGTGCCCATGCAGATGGACACAGTTGACCGATTTAGGGCCCTGTATCTCAGGGTCACTTAGTGCTAGGAACCCCATCTTTAGATATGTTGTAGTGCTAATTCCACTGGGTTTGAATACAACATTTGGGGTTCCTAGCACCAAGTGTCCCCGAGATATGGGGCCCCAAATTCGGGTCAGAAAATCTCAAGCACTTTTCTGCAGCAGAGAATGAAATTTTCTGAACCGACTTTGGGGCCCTGTATCTCGGGGCCACTTAGTGCTAGGAACCCCATAAGCCTAGGGTGAGAAATGCGCAGCTACTGTAAGTGGAAAAGAGGGTCAACGATGCCCATTTGCAGCCTCACTGTGCCCATGCAGATGGACACAGTTGACCGATTTGGGGCCCTGTATCTCAGGGTCACTTAGTGCTAGGAACCCCATCTTTAGATATGTTGTAGTGCTAATTCCACTGGGTTTGAATACAACATTTGGGGTTCCTAGCACCAAGTGTCCCCGAGATATGGGGCCCCAAATTCGGGTCAGAAAATCTCAAGCACTTTTCTGCAGCAGAGAATGAAATTTTCTGAACCGACTTTGGGGCCCTGTATCTCGGGGCCACTTAGTGCTAGGAACCCCATAAGCCTAGGGTGAGAAATGCGCAGCTACTGTAAGTGGAAAAGAGGGTCAACGATGCCCATTTGCAGCCTCACTGTGCCCATGCAGATGGACACAGTTGACCGATTTGGGGCCCTGTATCTCAGGGTCACTTAGTGCTAGGAACCCCATCTTTGGATATGTTGTAGTGCTAGGTCCACTGGGTTGGCACACCAAATTTGGGACTCCTAGACCCAAGTGGCCCCGAGATACGGGGCCCAAATTCGGGTCGGAAATTTTTTTTTTGCTGCAGAAAAGTGCTTGACTCGAGTATAAGCCGAGGGGGGCACTTTCAGCACAAAAAAATGTGCTGAAAATCTCGGCTTATACTCGAGTATATACGGTAAATTCTTACTAAACCCACAACAGTAAAATCAGTGTGTATATGCAGTAAAGCATGCTTGTTGTACTCACTGTGGAACCTAAGGGGTCAATTCTCTGCATTGTGTAAAAAGCAGTTTGATCCTGTCTTCACCTTCTTCCAGTGTCTCCAACTCCTCTCTGAATATTATAAATGGAAGGAGTCAGGCTGCACATGCTCAGTCCGGTGTGTATTTCTAGAGTTAGTTTGTTCTTGGGAGAGTGGCCCTGTGCTGATCACATGCAATCAGCACTGTCCAGACAAAGAGTCAGGGGCCCTGAAGTTTTAGAGGACAGTAGGAGCAGAATGAAAACTCCTCCTACCAGCTTTACCGCACAGGGATAAGACTGCTATATACTGCTGATGACAAAAGATATTTAACAGTTTGTCTACTAAAGTAATTGCATTTCCATGTTCTGTGTACTGTGGGAGACCAGATATAGTGAATGCAGGGTCCTGGGTTTAGTAACAAAAAATTCTTCATTAAAATTGCATGACTTTATGTATGTATTCTGCTTTTATGTCTGTGAATTCTTCACCCGAAAAGCTAACCAGCAATTTGCTTCAAAGATAAAGTCCTATTAAACAGAAATTTAGTCAGAAAAAAAATTATATATATATATATATATATATATATATATATATATATATAGACTTTTTAAAGTAAAAACAGCTCCTTAAAATCTATATCCGATGTAAAGTCCTCTGTCCTTGAGGTGTAAGGCTAAACATAGTGGGTTCTTTTCTCTTATTGGAGGTGCCCTTTGTGGCGTGTATATCTGAAGTGTGGAATTCTGCTGTGGGGTCTATTTAGTCACAACATGTTATGAATTCTCGTACTATGGGGGTTGTGTAGCAGCAGCCTGTTTAGAGACACCAGAACACTTTCATTATTATTTTCTAGGATTAAAGTCAGCTTTGCCATTTGTCACTTCACTTTTGATGTTGGAATCCTGAGAATATAACCTGAAGATAACCTACTAGACATTAGTTCTTGTTTTAGTATTGGCAACTTTTTTTTATACTAGTGTATTTTCATGTCATATACATCTTTGGCTCTTTTTGTTTTTGTACTGTATATTTACAGCATTTATACAGATGCAGCGTTTGTATTTAGGGCTATATTGAAAATCTGACTAGTGTTGCAAATTACACGTATTAAGGCCAAAATATGGATCTTGATCTTGCCATATTGTAGATTATTCTATTTGGAATACATTACAGGCTTTGCTATTTTGCTGTAATTATAACATTTCCATTTGTTTTTCTTGTATTGATATTTTATTTTTGGGGCTAAGGGTAGAAGTATGTATGCTTTTATATGGGCAGCAGGGCTGGTTTTTCTTCTTTTCTTTTTTTTAAACTAAGATACATCCTGGGGCAGCACCAAGCCGCAAATATACAAAGTGCGATAACTTCTTTATTTCACTTATCTGTTCTGTCCATATATGAATTAATGTGGCTAAATTCCCCAAGTGTACTGTAGAGGAAGGTGAAAAAAAAGAAGGTTCTTTATAGCTCAGGAGACGTAAAATTATTCCTCTTTTGTCCATTTGGTGAGCAGCACAGTTAAGGTAGTTCTGCATATAAAGAAGATGCCACGCTGCCTCCAAAGCCCAATGCCAAAATGATCTCATGACAAAGGAGGCAGCGTTTGTACAAAAGACTATCATGATTCTGGTACACGTAGGGCAGCATGATGTAAAAATACAACCCCGATGGCTTGTAAGGTGCCTACAATATGTCTAACTTCTGACATTAAAAAAAGGGGCAACTCCTCTCATGGTAATGCCTGCAAAACATCCAGCCTTTTTATTTATTAATTTTTTTCAAAATCTTTTTTTTTTTTTTAGAAGATTCATTGAGATCACATATACAATAGGATATATTATATATGTGTGTGTGTGTGTGTGTATATGTATGTATGTATGTATGTATATTGCACTTCTTCCCCATTCCAACCCCCCCCCCCTTTTTTTTATCTGACTCATTACTTATGGGATAAGTGTGTTCAGTTATTTGCGCATACACTTGTCTTATTGGATTCCAACCTGTCCCTGTGACATCAGCTTAAGCCCACTGTTGGCTGAATCTGGGTCCCAGGAGTGCAGAAATAAGTGCACCCCTTTGACCCAGAAGAGAAGTATGGGGCAAAAAAAGCTTTAGCCATACTTCTCTTTCAGCACCTCCTGTTTGACAAGATACAACTAAAGGCCTTTTTAGATCTTGATAGTGTGACGTGGGTTATATCCACTGTTATTTGTTTTTATTGTTGTTTGTGTCTCCGTTATGGAGCTTTACACAAATTTTCCTGAGCTAAAGTGTCCCTCCCTAATCTCCTTGCAGATGGCAAAAAAAGTTGATGGTAGATTTAACTTTGCCTTAAGCTGCTCATAGATGGATCAAATTTTGATCCAAGTATGGGCACTGTCCCATCGCCCTGTTGGAAAACCACCTCTCGATCAGTGTTGCAGGTTATAGCCTGCAGCGTTGATTAGTCTATAGCCTGCAACGGTGTTCAGTCTAGTCTGACAGGGAAGTCTCTCCGATGTCAGAATATAAGGAGAGAAAAAAAAGTTAAAAAAACTTTTGGCTTTAGATATATTTTAAATGAATAGCTATATACTGCTATAAAATCACTACAGTAGATTAGATTAGCATACAACTCTAATGAGCACTAACAATTTTGTTTGTTTTAGGCTTGTATTTTGCCCTTGTGCCCTTTTCTTAATTTTAATGACCCATTTTTTATTACTTGAAAAAAATTAGTTGATGGTGTATATGTACAGAAGAAACCTGTTTTATGGAAAAAATGCATGTTTCTTGTGTATCCTGGGGAAAAAAAAAGTAAAAAATGCTGCCTGATTTTTGAGTATAGAGGAAAGTAATGTGGTTGTCATATTATTGTCGTATACCCTGAAGTGTTTGTGACATACTCATATTTTTTTTTTCTTCACTCACCAGATGGAGTTCATACCGTTACTGCTCACTGCACTCTACGTGTTACAATCATCACAGATGACATGCTCACCAATAGCATCACCGTCCGACTGGAAAATATGTCCCAGGAGAAGTTTCTGTCTCCGCTCCTATCGCTATTTGTGGAAGGGGTGGCAACTGTGCTGTCCACTGCCAAGGAGGGCATTTTTGTCTTTAATATTCAGAATGATACCGATGTAAGTTCCAACATCCTGAATGTGACATTCTCTGCCCTACTACCTGGAGGAGTCCGCAACAAGTTCTTCCATTCCGAGGATTTACAGGAACAAATTTATCTGAACAGGACCTTGCTCACCATGATTTCCACCCAGCGTGTCCTGCCATTTGATGATAATATATGTCTCAGGGAACCTTGTGAGAATTACATGAAATGTGTATCAGTGCTAAAGTTTGATAGCTCTGCCCCTTTCATAAGTTCCAATACAGTGCTTTTTCGACCTATTCACCCAATCAATGGATTACGCTGCCGTTGCCCGCCTGGATTTACCGGGGACTATTGTGAAACAGAGATTGATCTCTGTTACTCCAACCCTTGTGGGAAGAACGGACTGTGTAGAAGTAGAGAAGGTGGATATTCTTGTGAGTGCAATGAAGAATACACAGGTATGTCAATGTATACTTTACACATTACGTCTCTATGTCATTAATAAAGCATATCAAATTTCTCTGTAAATTTATAGATGTTTGGTCTAAAATGCCTGTTTTCACATTGTTCAGTAAAGTTGCATAAAGAGAATAGATTTTATGATGGTAAACGGGACAAATGGAGAGGTTGAATCTCCTTAAAGCGGAGGTCCACACAAAAATGGAACTTCCGCTTTTTGGAACCCCCCCAGATACCTGTGTAAGACAGATACCCCAATGTCTCCCCTGTCCTTCACACCTTCTAACCAAGCACAGATCAGCTTGGTTAGAAGTGCCCCCAGGAAATGGTGCATCTGAAACCGGAAGTGACATCACTTCTGGTTTCGCTGTTTGCATGTGAGATCGAGACATGGATTTGCCTCAGTCGCACTGCAATCTCTCTCTCCCCAAGCTGGCGGATGTGTTCCCGGGCTTCAGGGAGTGCAGGACAACCTGGGAACCATGGGAGGAGGAGGGCACCACGCTGCTCATCGTATGGAGCTGCCGCATCACGTTGAAGCCGGTCACTGGCTGAACAAAACCAACACAGGCTGATGGCTGCTGCTGCAGCCATCAGCTTGTGACTAGGGGGTTCAGTCTTTGGACGTACATAGTATGTCCATCAAAAAATAAAAAAAATTGGTTAAGGAGGGAACAGACAGCAATAAAAACCGGCAGGTCCTCTAATCCCACTCCACTCTTATCCAGAACTAAAAAAAAAAGTTTTGCCTTTTAGTTAAACTTTAACTGAAATGAATTAAAGGAGTTGTAAAGGCAGAATGTTTTTTATCCTAATGCACTCTATGCATTAAGATAAAAAAAAAAAAACTTTTGTGTGTAGTAGCCATCCCAGCCCCCCCCCGTAATTACTTACCTGAGCCTCATTTTTCTCCAGCGATGTCCCTGAATGTCTAAGCCGTCTGGGACACTCCTCCTGATTGGCTAAGACACAACAGCGGCGACATTGGCTCCCGTGGCTGTCAATCAAAGTCAGTCAGCCAATCGGGGAGAGGGGGCGGGTCGGATCGGGGAGAGGGGGCGGGTCGGGGCTCTGTGTGTGAATGGACACGCATAGCTGTGACTTGGCGCCAGTGCCTCCATAGGAAGCTTCTGATTGTGGGGGGACTCAATAGGAGGGAGGGGCCAGGAGCAGTAAAGAGGGACCTGAGAAGAGGAAGATCCAGGCTGCTCTGTGCAAAACCAACTGCACAGAGGAGGTTAGTATAACATGTGTTTTTTATTTTTTAAAACAAGACTTTACAATCACTTTAAAGTATACTGTAACTAAAGGCAAAACCTTCCTTTTTTTTTTTTTTTTTTTTTTTTTTAGTTTTGGATTGAGTGGAGATGAATTGGAACACCTGTCAGTTTTTATTGCCGTCTGTGCCCACCTTTTCTATTTGTCCTGTTTACCATTATTGAAAATGAAAGTAAAAGAAAATCTCATATTTTGGGTTGTCCCCAGAAATGTAATGGAGGTGAAATCATCCAATGGGGGACACTAGTTCTGGTGAACTGGGGGTCTCCAAGAAATTCCCTTTGCAGGGATTTCCTCTCACTTCCTGTTTTGGTTATGGGACAGGAAGTGAAGAGAAATCTACCCGCAATGGGACTCAGATGGTGAAAAAAAATCTGACCAGGGTTATAACCCTCCCTTACTCTATGCAAAATGGAACACAAAAAGTTTTGACTATAGTTCAACTTTAACCACTTGCCGACCGCCCCCTGTATATATACGTCGGCAGAATGGCACGTACAGGCAGAACCACGTACCTGTACGTGCCATTCTTCCGGCGGGTGGGGGGTCCGATCGGACCCCCCCCGGCCGGCGGGGACGGTCGGGATCGCTTCAGGAGCGATCCGGGATGAGGGGACGGCCAGTGGTTTCTGGCCACCCCCTCGCGATCGCTCCTGGCGAATCAGATGCTTCCTCTGTCTGTGTCAATCAAAACACAGGCAGAGGAAGTGATGTCACGCTCGGTGCGCCGGTCTATGTGACCGGAACGCCGAGCTGTGAACGTCTAAAGGTTAGTGCACCAACAGTACACTGACACCAGTACACATAGGCACACAAAACACCCCCCTGTCACCCCCAGATCACCCCCCAGATCACCCCCTCCCCCCCCAGTCACAGTGTCACTAATTGCAGTGATCATTTTTTTTACTGATCACTGCATTTAGTGTCAGTGTGACTGTAATAACTGTCAGTGCAGTTAGTTTTAGGTCCAAGGTAGCCCCCTACCCCCCCTAATAAAGGTTTAACCCCTTGATTGCCCCCCAGGTAACCCTTTCACCCCCTTTTGCCAGTGTCACTAAGCGATCGTTTTTCTGATCGCTGTATTAGTGTCACTGCTGTCGCTAGGTAACCATTTTTTTTTTTTAGGTAACCGCCATGTTTATATAGGTTCATAAATAGGTTTATAGGTCAGGTACCCCCATATTACAACCTAAATAAAGGTTTTAACCCCTTGATTGCCCCTAGAGTTAACCCTTTCACCAGTGATCACTGTATAACTGTCACTGGTGACGCTGGTTAGCCAGTTAGTTATTTCGTTATTTAGGTTCCCCGTCAGGTTTTTATATAGCGTCAGGTACCCCCATATATTACCTAATAAAGGTTTTAACCCCCTGATTGCCCCTAGTTAACCCTTTCACCCCCTTTTGCCAGTGTCACTAAGCGATCGTTTTTCTGATCGCTGCATTAGTGTCGCTAGGTAACCAGTTTTTTTTTGTATTACTGTTACGGGTGACGCTGGTTAGTTAGCTTTATTTTTTATACTGTCAGGGCACCCGCCATTTATTACCCAATAACGGTTTAACCCCCTGATCGCCCGGCGGGTGATATCAATTAGGTTTTAGGGTCAAATAAGGTCTGCGTCGCCCCAGGTTAGTGCCAGTACCGCAAACACCCACGCGCAAAGCATACACCTCCCTTAGTGGTACAGTATCTGAACAGATCAATATCTGATCTGATCAGATCTATACTAGCGTCCCAGCAGTTTAGGGTTCCAAAAAAAAACGCATTGTTAGCGGGATCAGCCCAGATACCTGCTAGCACCTGCGTTTTCCCCCTCCGCCCAGCCCAGCCCACCCAAGTGCAGTATCGATCGATCACTGTCACTTACAAAACACTAAGCACACATAACTGCAGCGTTCGCAGAGTCAGGCCTGATCCCTGCGATCGCTAACAGTTTTTTTGTGGTAGCGTTTTGATTCAGTCGCTTCAGTCAGGAGCTTTTTTACCTGTGAATCTCAAAAAAATAAAAAAAAATAAAAATAGTTGTCGTTTTATTGTTCTCTCTCTCACTCTATTCTCTCTCTATTGTTGCTCTTTTTTTACTCCATTCTATTCTGCAATGTTTTATTATGTTTTATCATGTTTTATCATGCTTGCTTTTCAGGTATGTAATTTTGTTTACTGTGTTTTAGTGTTAAGCATTTTTTTGTTTTCAGGTGCGCCATTCAGTTGCAACGCGGATTTATTTATCTTGACAGCAACAGCGTTTGCTCCCACGATACATAAAGCCGCGACTCCAACGCTGTAGGAGGTGATTTCACCACCACAGTTAAAAAAAAGAGCATATATGCCGAAGCATGGGGGCAGCAGGGGGGGGGAGGAGCGATTGGCTCCTAATGCCACGTACATACGGTCGAAATTCCGACCGTGTGTACACGGCATAACTTTTGCGGGAGGATGCCCCCATGCATCGGCATATATAAATGGTGCATGTATGCCCATCATTAGAAGTGGGTGGATGAAGGGAGGTATTCTAATGGTGGGCATACCCACCAATCAATCTCTTTTTTTTCGTTCAGCCAAGAGGCTGCATGAAAAAAAAAAGATTACAATATATGTCCAGTATGTTGCTGGACTTTGGTTATACCAGAATGATGCCTGCAGGTTTAGGTATCATCTTGGTATCATTCTTTTCAGCCAGTGATCGGCTTTCATGTAAAAGCAATTCTAGCGGGTAATTAGCCTCTAGACTGCTTTTACAAGCAGTGGGAGGGAATGTCCCCCCTCCCGGATATAAACCGCGCCATTGGGAAATTGGGAAAGCATTTTATCACACCAATCTTGGTGTGGTCAGATGCTTTGAGGGCAGAGGAAAGATCTAGGGTCTAATAGACCCCAATTTTTTCAAAAAAAGAGTACCTGTCACTGCCTATTGCTATCATAGGGGATATTTACATTCCCTGAGATAACAATAAAAATCATAACAAAGAAAAAAAATGGAAGGAACAGTTTAAAAATAAAATAAAAAAGCTAAATAAATTAAAAAAAAAACAAAAAAAAAAAAAAAAAAAGCACCCCTGCCCCCCCTTCTCTTGCGCAAAGGCGTACACAAGCGTTGGTCTGGCGTCATATGTAAACAGCAATTGCACCATGCATGTGAGGTATCACCGCGAAGGTCAGATCGAGGGCAGTAATTTTAGCAGTAGACCTCCTCCGTGAATCTAATGTGGTATCATGTAAAGGCTTTTAAAGGCTTTTAAAAATGTATGTAGTTTGTCGCCACTGCGTGTTTGTGCGCAATTTTAAAGCATGTTGTGTTTGGTATCCATGTACTCGGCCTAAGATCATATTTTTTATTTCATCAAAAATTTGAGCAATATAGTGTGTTTTAGTGCATTAAAATAAAAAAAAGTGTATTTTTTCCACAAAAAATGCGTTTGAAAAATCGCTGCGCAAATACTGTGTGGAAAAAAAAAATTCAACACCCACCATTTTAATCTGTAGGGCCTTTGCTTTAACATTATATATAGTGTTTGGGGGTTCAACGTAATTTTCTTGCAAAAAAAAAATATGTTTTCATGTAAACAAAAAGTGTTAGAAAGGGCTTTGTCTACAAGTGGTTAGAAGAGTGGGTGACGTGTGACATAGGCTTCTAAATGTTGTGCATAAAATGCCAGGACAGTTCAAACCCCCCCCAAATGACCCCATTTTGGAAAGTAGACACCCCAAGCTATTTGATGAGAGCAATGTTGAGCCCATTAAATATTTTTTTTTTTTGTCCCAAGAGATTGAATAATGAAAAAAAAAAATATATATATTTTTTTTACAAAAAGTTGTCACTAAATGATATATTGCTCAAACATGTCATGGGCATATGTGGAAATACACCCCAAAATACATTCTGTTGCTTCTCCTGAGTACGGGGATACCACATGTGTGGGACTTTTTGGGAGCCTAGCTGCGTACGGAACCCCAAAAACCAATCACCGCCTTCAGGCTTTCTAAGGGTGTAATTTTTTTATTTCACTTCTCACTGCCAATCACAGTTTCGGAGGCCATGGAATGCCCAGATGGCATAAAACCCCCCAAAATGACCCCATTTTGGAAAGTAGACACCCCAAGCTATTTGCTGAGAGGTATGGTGAGTATTTTGCAGATCTCGCTTTTTGTCACAAAGTTTTGAAAATTGAAAAAAAGAAAAAAAAAAATTTTTTTCTTTACTTTCTTCATTTTCAAAAACAAATGAGAGCTGTAAAATACTCACCATGCCTCTCAACAAATAGCTTGGGGTGTCTACTTTCCAAAATGGGGTCATTTGGGGGGGTTTTGTGCTATTTTGGCATTTTATGGCCTTCGAAACGGTGATAGGTAGTGAGGAGTGAAATCAAAAATTTGCACCCTTAGAAATTCTGAAGGCGGTGCTTGGGTTTCGGGGCCCCGTACGCGGCTAGGCTCCCAAAAAGTCCCACACATGTGGTATCCCCATACTCAGGAGAAGCAGCAAAATGTATTTTGGGGTGCAATTCCACATATAACTATGGCATGTGTGAGCAATATATCATTTAGTGACAACTTTTTGAAAAAAAAAAAAATCTTTTTTATTTTTGTCTTTATTCAATCACTTGGGACTAAAAAAAAAAATATTCAATGGGCTCAACATGCCTCTCAGCAAATAGCTTGGGGTGTCTACTTTCCAAAATGGGGTCATTTGGGGGGGTTTTGTACTTCTCTGCCATTTTAGCACCTCAAGAAATGAAATAGGCAGTCATAAATTAAAAGCGGTGTAAATTCCAGAAAATGTACTCTAGTTTGTAGACGCTATAACTTTTGCGCAAACCAATAAATATACGCTTATTGGCATTTTTTTTTTACTAAAGACATGTGGCTGAATACATTTTGGCCCAAATGTTTGACTAAAATTGAGTTTATTAGATTTTTTTTATAACAAAAAGTAGAAAATCTCTTTTTTTTTTCAAAATTTTCGCTCTTTTTCCGTTTATATCGCAAAAAATAAAAATCACAGAGGCAATCAAATACCATCAAAAGAAAGCTCTATTTGTGGGAAGAAAAGGACGCAAATTTCGTTTGGTTACAAAATTGCATGACCGCGCAATTACCAGTTAAAGTAGTGCAGTGCGAAATTGAAAAAAGACCTCTGGTCCTTTGGCTGCCAAATGGTCCGGGGCTGAAGTGGTTAAGTGCTTCTCTTTGCTCTTACTGGAAATGCCAGAGTAGAGCGCTTTCTTTCATATGGAACATTTTTAGTGATAGATTAGTGAAATGTGAAATCTATTTATTGGGTTGCATATGTTATTTCATTTTGATTGGCATTATTTCCTCCTGAAGCTATGCTGAACAATATATTTGATTTTTCTTTTTTGAATTGTAATTATTTTATCGCTAGTAGTTAAAAAAAAAAAAAATAATTCTCCTAATTGGGTAAGAACCCCTGTCAGGGCCGTCTGTTCCTTTTATTAATTAAAAATAGTTTTACCGATGCCTTTCAGGCCTCTGTTCAGAATGCTGTAACAGTTGTTATCTGTAACTGTGAGCTGCAGCCACTCGGTGCATGTTAATGTGAGCCATTGTTCATCCGGTGAATGAAGCTGAAGTTCAATCATTCTGGTTGGTGTGGTAATGCTGGATGGAATGCAGAGTCCGTCTCGGGACTCCCTCTATTTCATTTACTCTGTCAACAGGCAACATTTTGGAAATATGGCACTGCAAAAATGTTACAATCTGTCATCCTTATGATAAGGCTCACTAAGGACTGATGACGGAACATGACCGAGACAGAGTTCAGTTCACAATTCTCAGCTCGTAGCCAAACATTAAAAAATATCTGATCCATTTCCTCTAGGGGATAATCATAGCCTAATGTCACCATTCCTCCTTCCAATACTTTGAAGGTCCTTACCTGGCCCACTGCAATTATTAGTAATTTATGCATGTTGAAAGTTATCCTATCTTGGCAGTCTTGTGTTACCAACACTGAGTAAACTGATCTACAACATGCATTTTTCTGTAACAAGACTACAGGGTCATTGGACTTCTTCTTCTAATTTTTTTTTTTTTTTTGTACCTAAAATTAATGTCCCATTTTTCAGATGTGTGAAGTAAGCATTTCTGAACACCATGACCAGAAAACATCAGCTATGGTTATGATGTTATTGTATTCAGCTTCATGACTTGCATCTTTTAAGGTCTCCAAAATATCCTTTATTAAGCCCTGGTTCACATTGATGTGATTTGGCATGGGATTTGACAGGTCAAATCGGTGGCAATTGCTGGCAATAGCAGTGTCCGGATCGGTACGATGCCCGTTTCCCAAAAGCAGTTTCTGCACTACTTTTGGCGATTTGGAGGTGTGATTTTTATTTTTTTTCCATTGACATCTGTGCAGAAACCCGCACAGATGTCTCTGAATGTAATGACGACATCTTTACCATGAAATTGAGCTCAGCTGAACTCGCACAATTTCATTCCCGCAGTCAGTGTGAACCTGGGCTAAAAGAATAAAATCTTTTGTACTAACAGTAGTTGCCCATTCTTGGCTTTCAGTACATGCCCTAGGAGAGGTAAAGCTACAATCACAGACGTTGTGACAGTTCCTCCACCACTGCTATTTCAACAAAACTTGATTACTAAAGGTAAAGAACAGGTTATATGCTACAGGAAGATATTCCCAACAATCAATAGTAACGCCTCACACCTTTTAACACTTTTGGTGTCCTGTGACACTTATTGTATATGTAGCACCCTCCTAGATAGGTGCTAGGATTAAAGAAGATAGGTTTAGTGTTGGCTCACTGTATTTTGTTGAGCTGTGTTTTGATAGGTCAATTTTGTTGCCTCACTGTACCCAATGTGGCTGTAATTGTTAGGTAAATTTAGTTTGCTTACTATAATCAGTGTAGCTGCATTCTATTAGTTAGGTCTGCTCAGCTGCTGCCAGCTTGATAGTTCCCTCTGTCTCCAGAGAGCTTGAAAAGTTTCTGGATTATAAGTGTGGAGTTATGCAGATGGTGGCATGAATATTGAGGCAGCCCTGGCCAATCCCATAGGCAGGCTCTGAAGGCATGCTGGGAGACTATATATGTTCTTTGGGCACGCTGGGCTTTTTGTCTTTTCATGGAGGGGATCAGTCCATCCTGAAAGGGCTTGCTGCCCTTCAGGCCGGGCATTGCTGTGACAGGTCTGCTTTTGCGAGGCCTCGGGTGGGTGACCTGAGGGCCTGGATGCTGAACCCTGAAACTAGAGAGAGAGCTGAATGAGGGGCTGTTAAATGAAGATCGCTGGAAGTTGGAAGGAGGCATCCAGCTGTCTTTGGGCCTTGTGTGAGTATAGACAGTTCTGAGAGATCTTGGGGACTTTTGGGCTGCTGCCACCTGTCTGGTGCTAAAGAGTCAACTGTGGGTCTGTTTTAAAAGGGACATTGGTTGGTGTTCTGAATAGCTTAGTCCACCTAGTTCTCTGTAAATGGGACTCTGCTCTTGTGGCCATAAAGGAAGGTGTTTGAAGGTACTACTACTACTACTACTACTACTTCAAAGCTAAAGTTTACTGTTTGTTGCAATTGCCCAGTTTTTTGCTTTTCTGGAAAGAATGTGTCAAAAATAACAGCGCCACAGAAATGTGCTCAAATGGACAGCTGCTACACTGATTATTGTAGGAAACAATAAAAAAAACATAATTCGTCAAAAAAATTGTAAATAATCAAAACCTGTATCTATATTGAATATCACATTTGTGATAACATCTGTGCAAAAATATATAAGTGCTAGTGCAGTGCAAACAATCATATTGTGCAATATCATTAAAGTGCTAAAAAAAAAATACTCAAAAAAATTACTGATAAAGAGAAACAACAAACATAAAAATCACAAAATATTCAATTTATAAAATAACATCTCTGCTGGTAAGTGGATCAAGTGCTCCACCGCTGTTTGAATCCTTCATCACTCTCACCAATATGGACTCACCAGATCGATGAATAGGTAAAACTAAGAACCAGCTAGAGGACCACAGTATCTCCAAACAATCACCAATCACTGTTTTATGGTCAGATTCCCCTTACACAGGTCACAGCAAATAATGGGAAAGTCAAAACCGAAGGAAGGAGGCTCCATAGCGTAAAAAAATCTCACAGGTAAATAAAAAAATCTCTGTAATCCACTCACTTAAAGAGTGCCTACCAGGCACTAGGGAGTAACATGCCCAACTAATAAGGTAATTGCCGCTCGCCTCTGGACCTGTCATAGACCATTTCTGGAAAGAATACTTAGTCCTCAACTTTTAGAATTATTTTTTTTTGGAATATCCCCACTTAATTATCTCAACCCTATCCAAGTTCTCCAAAAATCAAAAAAACAACTCTCCTAGACTGTCATTGGATAAATGTGTGGATGAGCCTGTGTGCCTGGCTGCGGGGAAAAGCTTGTGGGGAAGACCTGGACGGTATTCCTGCGGCTCCTACAAGAGTAGCGCTACAGTCAGAATTTAGTCAAACGATTCTGCTTGGTTGCTTTGATTTAAAGAATTGGCCCTTAAAGGCTGGTGGATTTGATTTAAATCATAATTTTTAAAGAGCAACTGTCCACCTCTGACCTGCTGTTGACTCACAGACATTCACATTCACCTTAATGGGGCAGCAGGTGAGTGGATGCCATGATGGATCTGAAATGACGGGTGCCCTTTAAATGTAAGGACTCATTCTTGCTGGTAGTGTGTAATTGTGTGAAGGCATCAATGCCGTGCATGTTCTCTCAGCTTGCAGAGCTTTGGATTCATTAAATGAGTTTACCAAAAATGTAAATATTGCAGAAAATACAGCCTCATGCTACATAACTAAGCTCCATTTCATGGTGAATAAACTAAATTAATAATGTATCTTTAACATAAAACTTATCTTTAGATAGATTTTTACTCCAAAAGCATTTTATTAAAATACATTTTCAAAAAATCAAAATAAACTGATTTAACAAAAAAAAATCCACCCTGCTTAAAGGAGAAGTACAGCCAAAGCCACTGACTGACATTCACCAGCCCTCTGCTCACGGAGCAGTGAGAACTGAGTGATCGGCGGTGTTCGATCGCTCGGTTCTCAGTTGTAAAGGCGTTGGGCGACAGATGCGGCCTCCACCTAAGTATGGTACTAAAAAAATCAACTACAATACCCGTTTATTGAGCATGCGTTCACTGGCCAATTAGGTGTTGTCATCGAAAAGTGGAATGGAAGATAATATGGCATGAAGTGAGGGGAAATCGAGTCTCCATAACAAAGTAAAACTGATTTCAAGAGGGGTGTATTTTTTTAAGATAAAGTAAGATTCGGCAGGTGGTGTCTACTGATTGGCAGGACCTTTGATATTAGAATGTTTAAATGGAGTACAGGTACTCTTTAAAGTGGTGTTGCCACCAAAAAAAACTAAAATTGCTTAGAAATCATAAAAAATAAAATAATTGGAAAAAATTTATTTTTTTACTCGCCTCTAAATGCCTGTTGCTAGGGGGGGTCCCTCGTAGTCTGCCACCTTCAGTGCCGGGGCACTCACATCACTTCCCCTTGGCGCCGCACAGTCATCTGGGACCTGTCACGTGTCCCAGATGACTGAGCGTCGTATAACGGCGCGCAGCGCGGCTCGCACATGCGCAGTGGGTGCCCGGCTGTGAAGCCGCAGCCGGGTGCCCACAGTAAGAATGCCGGCGCCGCAAGCGGTGCGGGGAACGGGGGGGTTCGTTCCCCCGCATCACTGGACCCTGGGACAGGTAAGTGTCTGATTATTAAGTCAGCCGCTGCAGTATTTGTAGCTGCTGACTTTTTTTTTTTAAGAAAAAAAGCTCTCACTGAAAAGGACAGTATGTCCTTAGTGTAAATGGCCCCCTAAGTTATTCACCTATATAGCAATCATTTTGAAGATTGCTATGGGTCACCAAAGTGCCATCTCCATCTGTCCTATGAGTGTCCCTGCAGCCTTCTTTTCCTGATGATTCTATGTTGGCATCTAGTCGTCTTCTCCATAGACTTGTGAGATTAAACAGCTTCCCGGTAGGAGCTGTTGACTTTATGCTGCCGTGGCAACCCATAATTTACATGCATAGTACATGCAAGTTCAAAGAGAAAAGCTGCTGAGTCACACATAATGAAGTAGGAGACCTTCTGACACACAACAGCTCTCTCAATGCAAGTGACCTTCTGATGTAAGTCTAGCACCCCCTTGGGTTTACTGGAGAAAGGGAGGTACCTCCAGAGGCAGGGGGCAAGCTTACATTCACCACAGGGCTGAGTCCATGGCTATAATGGGAAGTTAGAACAGACTTTAGGTGCCAGTCACTTTAAGGTTCCTTTCACACGTGCGCGGCCCCTTTCACACCGATGCGCGGCTGCAATTTTTGATGCGATTTTGCCGCAATTTCAAGGAATGCCTGTGTAAGTGGCCTCAAAATCGATCTAAAGTAGTGCAGGGACTACTTTGAAGTCGGAACGACTAGAAATCATACTAATATGAATGGCTGTCATTGGAAATCATGGGGAGCGACTTGCTAGTCATGCTACTTTGCAGTCCCAAATAGTGGGACAAGTCGTATAAGTGTGAAAGGGGCCTAAGTATTTTTCAGTGCTTTTAATGAGAACCTGAGAGAAGTAGTAGGAGAGATTTATAGGGGAGGTTTCGGATACCCTTTTGCAGATCACTTACAGACTCCTTGAATCCAAAGGCAAAACCGCTTTCTTTTGTAAGATCTTGGGTACCTGGATAGGTCTCACACAGAACTAGCAGCCGGTAGAATTCCTGGATAAGTCTCTCTCACAAACTTAGCAGCCAGGAGCTAGTTACCTTGTTTAGATTGTAGAACAACTTGACAGTACCAGAACCTTTAAGCCAACCTGGCGATACTGCAAACAGGATTAGATATAGGTGCGTCCTCCAAACTAGTCACCAGGCCCTTCTGAGAGACCAGCCTTCATCCTGGCTCTTTCCAGCAAGGGTCCTCCCCTGGATCTCTTCAGCTTGGCTCAGCTTCTTCCACACAGGCAAGACAGCCTAAGGACCGCCTCAGGATTAGTAGGCCCCAAACAGGCTTCTGGGCCTACTTGCAGAACTTATAGCAACACACCCTCAGGTCAGGAGGGCCCTGAGGTAATGAACTGACTAAGAGCACGTGGTATCTGTCCCATAAATACCCCCTCCCAGAATGCACAGCTGCCAGGAACCTC
>CM053029.1:442067279-442202279 GCA_028564925.1 Lithobates sylvaticus
GAAGTGGGCGGTATAAAGTATTTACTGGTAGAAAAAAAAAAATGTTTTTCTATCCAAATTTAAAACAACAAGAGCAGAGGATTTATTAGATGGAAAGATGAAAAAATGACTAAAGGTCCACTTTAAATACTTGCCGAACAGGAGGTTCGCTCCTCTGTGTGAATTGCCGTAGCTGTATAGTGGCTGCTTTAAGGGCTTTAGGGGGGGCGTGCATGCCCGCGGCGCGACACCAGAGCCGATGTCCACCGGCCACCCATGATCGCTCCTCGGAGAGACAGAACGGGGATCTGTCAATGTAAATCTCTCTCTACTTCCTTGACAGAACGGGGATCTGTCAATGTAAACAGACAGATCCCCATTCTGTCAGGGAAGTAGAGAGAGATCTGCTGTTCCTAGTGATCAGGAACAGTGATTTCTCTCTCTCTACTCCTTGTCAGTACATTCCTCCCACAGTTAAAAACACCTCCCAGGGAGCACATTTAACCCCTTGATTGCCCCCTTGTGTTAACCCCTTCCCTGCCAGTGACATATATACAGTAATCAGTGGTTATTCTTAGCTCTGATAGCTGTATAAATGTCAATGGTCCCAAAAAAGTGTCAAGTGTCTGATCTGAATGTCGCAGTTCCGCAAAAAATCGCTGATCACCACCATTACTAGTAAAAAAAAAAAATTATAATAAAAATGCCATAAATATATCCCCTATTTTGTAGATGCCATAACTTTTGTGCAAACCAATATACACTTATTGCGATTTTTTTTTTTTTTTTTACCAAAAATATGAAGCAGAATACATATTAGCCTAAACTGAAATTTTGGATATTTATTATAGCAAAAAGTTAAAAATATATATATATATTTTTTCGAAAATTGGCACTCCTTTTTTTGTTTATAGCACAAAAAATAAAAACCGCAGAGGTGATAAAATACCACCAAAAGAAAGCTCTATTTATGGGGAAAAAAGGATGTCCATTTTGTTTGGGTACAACGCCGCACGACCGTGCAATTATCAGTTAAAGCGGCGCAGTGCCGTATCGCAAAAGATGGCCTTGTCTAAAACTGGTAAAATACTTTTAGGGCTGAAGTGGTTAATGGCATCATATGGTTGAGGTATACTGCAGTTTTTCTGGAGGCTAATTTATGCCAGTGTTGGGGTTGTCATGCCCTTTAAAACAATGTACACAAATGGTGCTTTGCAGTCCTCGGCTCTTTTAGAATCCTAGAACTAGCAATGTGAACATTTTTTTTTTTTTCTACACCTGCCATGGAAAATGATAAGAACCCAACGGTTTTAGTCAAAATAATCACATTTGTGGTCCCTGGAGTGCAAGTAAAATAAATAAATAAGTAATATCAATTCCTGTGGGATTTCTGACAAAGACTTCAGGCCTGGAAATCTGAGCCTTCTCAGAGAATCTCTCCGCCAAGTAAAAGTCCTGCATGGGAACTAACACTACATAATGGGGGTTATTCACGAAAGGCAAATCAACTTTGCACTACAAGTGCAAACTACAAGTGCAAAGTGCACTTGAAAATGCACTGAATGTGCACTTGAAAGTGCAGTTTCTGTAAATCTGAGGGGTAGATCTGAAAGGAGGGGAAGCTCTGCTGATTTTATCATCCAATCATGTGCAAGCTAAAATGCTGTTTTTTTTATTTTCCTTGCATGTCCCCCTCGGATCTACAGCGACTTCACTTCCAAGAGCACTTTCAGTGCAATTTGCACTTGTAGTGCAAAGTGGATTTGCCTTTCATAAATAACCCCCAATGACTGCTGCTAGTTCCAAAAACCCTCTCTGGCTAATAGTGCCACTGCTACTAGATGGTAGTGCCAAGTACCAAAGTCAGACACCTAGTTCTAGTGACTTGTTTTATAGAAGTACATGATGTAGTCTGTCTTATAAAGTCGATAAGAGCCATCTTTTGATTTCTGCTCTTAGGTGAGAGTTGTAGGGCTAGTTCACATCCCAATGCACTGTATATATTGTAGTGCATTGACATTTGTTGTCAATTGCACACCAGTGCATGGTCTTTGTAACACAAATGCACTATAGCGCACCACAAAACACAGATGCTAATGCTCTGCATGATACCTTTTTGAAAAAAAAAAAAAGATTACCTAATACAATTTGCCTCAACACGTGATAAAACACTTGTTTCAGTGTTAGCGGGCCCTAACTTTTAAATGTTTTAACAGGATGACAGGTTCACTTTATGAATGTAATATGTGATGTGGGGTTGTACAGCCTCACAGTGATGAGGTTAAAACAAGTTTACAGTGTAAAAGTGAATAAAACTTAATATAACAATACAGTAGTGAAAAATTATTCCATAAATTCCACATGAAAAATCGAATTTTGTCATAAATTTAAGCCAAAATGTGTTCTGCTACATGTCTTTGGTAAAAAAAAATCCCGTTAAGTGTATAATAATTGGTTTGTATGATCACGGACATATGTGTGCAGATGATATATGATTTTACTGTTACATATGTGGAACAGGTGTTTTTACTGTGTGGGGACGTGTGTTGGGAGAGTGTTTTGGGGACACTATATAGGGGACATTGTGTATTTACACTCTGTGGGGGACACTGGGCTGGTGATCAGTGTGTAAAAAGCTGTAAAAAAACAGCTCATACTCACTGATCACCAGCTGGCTGCAACGATTCTCTTCTCCTCACTGGCAACTTTCATGTGAGGAGAGCCGATCGCCTAGCAACCAGCTCTCGGTTTACATCACATGACAGCTGTGATTGGAGACAGTCGTCATGTGATCAGGAGGGCCAATAACAGTGCCCTCCTGCCTTTCGGAGATGCGCCGTGTCCGGGTGACACAAGCGCATCGAGATTGCGCCGCTGCGAGGGCATGCGCGTGTGCGATCCCCCTCCGTCTGAGGGACGTTCCTGAATGTCCACTCAGAAGGAGGAAGCTCCCAGCCAGCCATTTATGTGCAGTGGTCGGGTGGGAGGTGGTTAATAATGAGCTTAAAATGTTACTAAACCCAGTAATATGAAAATAATTTATCCTGCGGCCAGCCCCTCCTCAGTGCCCACAGGTTATAAATATTTTTACATTAAAATACTGGCACTATATACCTTTTTGGCTGATTTGTAGGGTTTGCCCGAGTTCTGAGTGTTCAGGTAGGAGGAGATTTCCACTACAGCCTGTGTGTGCTCATGCTGTTATGGGAGGCGGATCATCCATCAATCAAGATGTGACATCACATCCACTGTGTTCTTTTTTCGTTACTGGGCATGGAGGAGGGAGGGACTGGGCTGTTATTTAGGATCTGTATACACACCCGCATCTGTGATGTCAATATCGTGTGACCTGAAAATCTCAGCTCAACAGGGAAATGTTCTCTCCAGCAATAGAGATCAAACTGAGCATGTGCAGGGGGACCACTCTGACTGTATTATCTGGCATTGCCCAGAGAGATCTTTGCAGGAGGGGGAAGATCTGTGCATATAGGATCAAAGAGCCTTTTTACACAATGCAGAGGATTAACAGATACGTTCCACAGTGAGTATAACAAACATGCTATTCTGCACACAGACAGATTTTACTGTTGTGGGTTTAGTAACACTCTACTGAGCTTCCAGGGCACTCAAGTAATCTCCATTTCCAGCAGATAAATATCTAGGATAATATGGTCCTGGTCCCTTTTATGGTCCCATTAAACCTCCAATGCATCCGCAAGGCAACCTATCCCAAATCTTGCAGCATGTGTGCAGACTCCTTATTTCACAGCAGAGAAGCTGCTAGAGAGCTTGATTATCTAAGAACACACGTGGATCCTTCCCAAATAGAAGGTGGTTGGCATTTATTACGTTTGAAGATTGGATTTTGTTCAGCTGATTTTTGACAAACTCACTGAATTTATTAGTTTTTGCACAATTCATTGGATTTTTCATATGTGGAATTTAATGATTTTTGCACTACTGTATTGTTTTATTTTTTATTTTTTATTCACTTTAACACACTGTAAACTTGTTTTGACCTTATTACTGTGAGGCTGCGCAACCCCACATCACATTTTATTATCGCTTACATTGTGGGAACACAATAGGGGCTGCAGCAACCAATACCTACATGTTACAGATTGGTTTATAGCCTGCACGTATATACATTTTTTTATATCACTTTATCCCATTCACAAGCGCAGAGGTTCACACCATTGATTTATTTTTCACTTCATGAATGGCTGTGGGATTTGTACGTCATGTGTAACAAAGTATGAATTTCTGTGACTCTTCCTAACTTTCCATCTGATCACTGCCGTTATGTGTGGCTGGATACATTATACTTCTACTGTGGTAATAAAAGCTTCAAGTTTGTGAAACTGACACTTTTGTATAGTTTTCTTTTTGTTTTGGACTATCTGACTTTTGACCCTTTACTGTGTCATTAGATGTAAAGAATGTTCTGGCCTTTGTGTTGCAGGTTTGCTACGAGGGAGCGGAATGCACTGATACTTTACAATGGCAGGTTTAATGAAAAGCACGATTTCATTGCACTGGAAATCATTGAGGAGCAAATCCAACTGACCTTCTCAGCAGGTAAATAAACACTTCATTCCAGCACTTTCTAGGATTTTCTGAAGGTTTGCTGCACAGGTTCTACTTCAAACGAACTTTCTGATTTTATGTAGACCTCTAGGGATCCATTACAACCAATCAAATCCTGCCATGTTACTGTGGACTTTAAAAACTGGCAGCAAATGTTTGCATGGTTGCTGTGGGGACTTTACCATTTTAATGGGATTTGCCATTTATGTGAAGTGAAGGACAAGAATAATAAAAGTAAGGGAGTGAATACCCAGAGTTTTCACAAATGGTTAAGTGCCTGAATACTAAGAGTCCATTCACACAGGGGCAACACGACTTCCAGCGCGACTTTGGGAGGCAACTTGGACACGACTTGAGTATGAATCACAGCCCGACTTGAGGCAACTTACAAGGCAACTTGAAGTTGCCTCCAGGACAGGGGACTTTGCCAGTGGCCAATCACATAATAATCAGCTCTGTGGGAGGGAGGGGTTTACCTAGAAAACTATTTTTACTTCCTGGAAAGTTGCTTCAGTTAAAGCGGTTCTGCACTGTCTGTAATTTTTTTTTTTTTTTTTTTTTTAGTACAATGCAAATGATTAGGAGATCTAATTTAAGCACTCACGTGTTCCATTTTTCTAACGAACTGCTGCCGGTTTTCGTCACATAAAAAAAGTTTTAAAACATCTTGCTTCTGGGTGCCATCTTGCCTGTGGGCATGTGAAACCACACAGGCACTTCAGATGGCCCAGCATGCACCGCCATTATTGCGCCGATCTCGTGCGTGCGCAGTAACGGCAAAGTGTAGCTCACGTTCGCCGAAATCTAGCGAAATCTAACACATCCGGGAGCCCCATAAATCTTGCAAGATTTCGGCAGGAGCCCCATAAATCTCACGAGATTTTGGCACTAGCCCCGTAAATCTCGTGAGATTTCGGCACTAGCCCCGTAAATCTCGTGAGATTTCGGCGGATGTCCGCACTGACTCCTGGGATCAATGACACCAGATCCCAGGAGACAGTGCGGCATGACGAGGATCGACACACAGACCCCGCCCACCGCCGAAGAGACAGAGCAGCAATTACAAGGTAAGTGGAAAAAAAAAAAAACACTTCATTTAGTACTCTTTGCCTGATTTGGAAGGCAAAGAGATTTACTAAATGAAGTGTGTGCAGAACCCCTTTAAGACAGGAGATCCGACTTGGAGGCAACTTCCATTGAAATCAATGGGTACAAGTCGCCTAGAAGTCGGAATGAAGTAGTACAGGAACCTTTTCTGAAGTCGGAGCAACTTCAGTAGTGTGCATTAAGACGGCTCTCATTCACTTGCATTGATTTTATCATGTCGCGCGACTAGGGGCAACTTGGGGCGACTTCAAGTCGGATCCAAAGTTGCCCCTGTGTGAATGGACTCTAAATGTTACATTATTATTATACAGGATTTATTTAGCACCAGCAGTTTACGTAGCGCTTATTATGATTAGTACATAACAGACCGTATTAGTATTATTAGTATTATTATTGTTATTATTCTTATTATTGTTATTCAGTGTTGATCTTTCAATGAGTGTTTGAATTTTCTTAATGGTAAAGCACTAATGATTTTATTTCTGTCTTACTACTTGCTTTGCTGCTTGTTTTTTAATCATTTTTTTTGTTTTTTCATTTTAAAATGTTGCAAGTCAATATTTTGAAGTTAAACTAAAATTGACTTATCAGTTATTGCTGATACAATATGTGTAGATTATGAAAGTACAGTTTTACATTAAAGTTACTACTTGACGCTGTCTTGCTGTAGCTACTATAATGCTCATGTAGTTTATCCTTCACACTGGTCCGTTATTGCATTTACATAAGATGTCCAGTGTTTGTTATCTTTGTCTGGAAAAAGTCAAAATTCAATAAAAATTGTCAATTTAAAAAAAAAAAAAAAAAAAAAGGAAAAATGTACGTACAGCTAAAGGAAAACATATTTTTTTTGTTTGTTTTGGATAAAGTAAGGGAGAGTTATAACTTCTGTTGTTTTTTTTTTTTTTCTTTTTCATCTGTGTCCCATTGGAGAGATTTCCCTTCACTTCCTGTCCCAGAGCCAAAAGTGTAAGTGAGGGAATCCGTAGTTGTCATTAGAATTAATGTCCCTACTGGAAGCCATCTCTTTTCATGTGCTGATAACCATCCAAAATTGTAGGATTTTATTCCACACTCCACGATGAGGGCAAACAAAACAAATAGAGAAAGGTGCATCTCCCAGCTATAAACTCTTGGCAAGATTTATAACCCTTCCTTACGCTATCCAAAATTAATAAATTGCCTTTAGTTATACTTTTTGTTTTCTATTTTGCACTTAAAGTGGTTCTGCACCCATTTCATTTAGTAAATCTCTTTGCCTTCCAAATCAGGCAAAGAGTACTAAATGAAATGTGTTTTTTTTTTACTTACCTTGTAATTGATGACTTCCGGTCTTCTGTCTCTTCGGCGGTGGGCGGGGTCTCTGCGTCGATTGTCGTCAGGCCGCACTGTCTCCTGGGATCTGGTGTCATTGTTCCCAGGAGTCAGTGCGGACATCTTCCGAAATCTCGTGAGATTTAGGCCACATCTTCCGAAATCTCGCGAGATTTCGGACACATCTTCCGACATCTCGTGAGATGTCGGCAGATGTGCCGTTACTGCGCACGCGCGAGTAACGGCGGTGCATGCTGGGCCATCTAAAGTGCCTGTGGGGTTTCACATGCCCACAGGCAAGATGGCCCCCAGCACAAAAGAAGAAGATGAAGAACTTCATCGGACGAAAACCGGCGACGATCGAGATGGAAGATGGAACAGGTGAGTCCCCCAATTAAGGTAAGCATCCGTTGTATACCCCCCCAAAAAAAAAAAAAATATACAGAGTGCAGAACCACTTTAACATATAAAAAAAACACTGTCACTGAGAATTTAGAGAATCGATATCAAATTAGACTGCATTTAAATTCCAAATGTAAGCAGCTATTAAATCCAGGTCACCACTGTACAATGAAGGCTATTATGATCAGAATAAGCTACTTTACTGTGTCAAAGTTATAACAGCAATTAACGGCAGATTAGTCTATATAAGTGCAACATAGCTAAGTAGCCTCTGGAATTTGTTACAGCTACATTACCATAATTTTGCTAAGGCATGCTTAACACTTATTAAAAAGTGTGTGTGATGTATGTGTATTTATATGTATGTATGTATGTATGTATGTATGTATGTATATGTGTATGTGTGTGTGTATATATATATATATATATATATATGTATATATATATATATATATATATATATATATATATATATATATATATATATATATATATATATATATATTCATGTATGTATGTATGTATATATAATATACATACATACACACACACGGACTGCGTGTATGTGTTTGAGGAAGCAGGTCTTTGTCACTCAGCTAAGCTAGAGATTGTGTATATTAAATATCATTGTTAATACATAAGAGTGTCAGTGATGTTGTACTTAAGTACTGTTGCTCCCTACATGACCCCTCATTATTTGCCTACTACATCAATGTGAAAGTGATTATATAAATATTGTCAGCTCACTTGCTAAGTGACATGGCCCGGCTGTAAGGATAAAATAAACACATGGTACAGGTGTCATGCAGCTTTTTACTTTACATTTTACATGCACACCTTTAAATCGGTATAAAACCCAGAAGCAAACATATATTGCAGCGTACCATTTCTTAGATGTGATGGCCTCATTAGTTTTTTTATTTTATTTTCATCCTGGTTATCTGGCCTGTAAATCGTTTTTTCAAAAGAACAAGCTCTCCAGCAGAATGTATCAAATGCAGAGATGAGACAAAACATTTAACACAGCAGGGGTGCTTCCGATCATTTTTGTGTAAAACCTTTATTCCAAAATGGAAAAATAAAATATAGAAAATTGACGTACATTCAATGAAATAGTACAGGCATACCCCACTTTTAAGTACACAATGGGGTTTATTTACTAAAGCTGGAAAGTGCGAAATCAAGCTTACTTCTGCATAGAAACCAATGAGCTTCTAACCTCGACTTTCAATTAAGCTTTGGTAAAAAAAAAATTGGAATCTCATTGGTTTCTATGCAGAAGTGAGCCTGATTTTGCACTTTCCAGCTTTAGTAAATAAACCCCATTGTGTACTTAAAAGTGGGGTATGTCTGTATTCCACTTAACCTTCATGCAAACAATATATCTGAAACACAAATGGCCCCAGCTAAACCGCAGCCCAACCTGACCTTTTGTATGTAGTTTTTTGTTTGTGTTTTAAATTTTTTATTTAAATCGGACAATTATGTCTATATACATAAAAACAGATAAAAAATATAGGCAATTCTAAAGTATCGGCACTTATGGTGATAAGGGCACACTTAAAGAAGTGTGCCACAAAAAAAAAAAAAAAATTAAAAGTCAGCAGCTACAAATACTGCAGCTCCTGAATTTTAATAATCGGACACTTACCTGTCCCAGGGTCCAGCGATGCGGGGGAATGAGACCCCCCCCTCGTTCCCCGCTCCGCTCGCGGCACCGGCATTCTTAATGTGGGCACCCGGCTGTGGCTTCACAGCCGGGCATCCACTGCACATGTGTGAGCGGCGATGTGCGCCGTGATTTGACGCTCACTCATCTGGGACACATGACAGGTCCCAGATGACTGTGCGGCGCCTAGGGGAAGTGATGTCATTGCCTGGGCAATGAAGGGGGCAGACTAGGAGGGACCCCCTAGCAACAGGCAATTGGAAAAAAAATTTCCAATTATTTTTTTTCTTTTTTTTTAATAATTTTTAAGCCAAATTTTTTTTTTGGTGGTAACACCATTTTAAGACATCAGATTTGTTCACACATATGCATGCACATACTATAACAATTTAGATTGTACAGAAAAATTTTCAATTCTGTTTAAAAAAATGTAAATATTTTACACCCTGAGCCATTAACACCACCAATGTACTGTTTATTAGAAATGAATAATGTATTAAACATTTTTACCACTATTAGGTAACCTCACAATTTGTGTATTTACTGTTCATGTAGTTACACCCTTGCAATATTTGTAACTGTTCCTGACAATTGCATAGCGAGTGCTTTTATTAGGCATGAGCAATGTTTGACATGTGAGTAGCAAACTCCTCCTTCCTTTGAACGATCTGTAAATATACGAACTCTCTTTGTAATAAGTTGTGTACATTCACACAGGGGCTACTTTAAAGAACACTGCAAATCTTTCTTCGACTTGGGTTTCGGTTTTTCAGCTTCTACTGCTTTCCATCATAATATTTAGACAATGTATTATTCCACGCCATGTCAAGAAGCTCTTAGTTTCATGTAATGTCGTTGCGAATGTTATAATTACAGAGAGCGTTTCTCACACGCGGTTCTGCATACATCCCGCTTTTGCATGTCTTGGCAAACCTGAATTATATATATATTCTTAACGTACTTTGTCGAATTACGCACTATAGCACTCTACAAGTCTTCTTGATATACCATTTCTTTGTCAATTAGTCGGGATTATCTGAGCTTTCTTTAACGTCTCTATAAAGGTGCTGCCATATTGTATTGTGAGTGGCTTGCATCATAATTTATGGGTGGGTTAACATGTAGAAGCTTGTCTCTGGTTGTGTCTGGTTTTGCAAGACCCTAGGGATAATATGACACATCTATCTATTGCCGGTTGTAAATTAATTTTTTGGCATTTCAAGTCTAAGCCAGGATTCCCATTGCTTTATTGGAATTAGTTAGAAGCTTGTTACCATAAAGGGTGTGTGAGAATCAGCCTGGATACATTGTTATAGGATCCCATAGCTGACACAAGTTGCTTGTTCACATGTTTGGATGCTAATGTGGAGGCGTAGAACTTGAAAGGGCCTAGCTCCAGAACTGTAAAGGTGGAATAACTGGGTGGGGCAAAATCAACTGCTATTACTTACAAATTCAGATTAATCTGGAATACTTGGGAGAACCCACAAAAATAAACTCTGCTCCTTTTTTCAAATTTTTTTATTTTTTTTATTTAATTGTTTTATACCCCTTTTAATAAGCTTTCTATCATCTACCCATCCTTCATCCATAAATAGTTTTTTTTTTTCATAGATGCTGAAGTTTGGCTTCTATAAATGGAGAGGCTGAGCAGAAAGGGCAGGCATAGTTGGGTATTTTGATGAGTAACTGTCAGTCTCTCAGTTCTGTTAACCTCTTCTGCACCACAGGATTACAGAAGAGGGGTTAGAGGGGGTTGTAGGAGGAAGGATTCAAGAAAACCTGGAGCTAGCAGCACAAGGATGAATTGTACAGTTGTGCTCAAAAGTTTGCATACCCTGGCAGAAATCGTAACATTTTGGCATGGATGTTGAAAACACGACTGATCATGTCAAAAAAACTGTCTTATGTTTCAGGGTAGTGATCATATGAAGTCATTTATTACCATATAGTTGTTTGGCTCCTTTTAAAATGATATTGATAACAGAAATCACCCAAATGGCCCTGATCAAAAGTTTACATCCCCTGGAATGTTTGGCCTTGGTACCGACACACAAGGTAACACACAAGTTAAACTGTCAATTTAAGGTTTATGTATCACATCTGTGTTTTAATTGCAATTGGTATCAGTGTATAAAAAGTCAGTACGTTTGTTAGCCCTCACGTGGATGCACTGATCATGCTGAATACTGAGCAATGGGAAGCAGAATAGAACTGTCTAAAGACCTGTGTAACAAGGCAGTGGAACTTTTATAAAGATGGAAAAGGATATAAAAAGGTATCCAAAGCCTTGAATATGCCAGTCAGTACTGTTCAATCACTTATTAAGAAGTGGAAAATTCAGGGATATCTTTATACCAAGCCAGGGTCAGGTAGACCAAAAATGATTACAGCCACAGATACAGGCTGCTCTGTTAAAGCAGTGTGGTTGTTTTGAGGAGCACAATATGACAATTCTTGAACAAAAATGAGCTGCATGGTCAAGTTGGCAGAAAAAAGCCTTTACTGGACTAATGTCACAAAAAAAGCCTGGTTACAATATGCCCAACAACACCTTGACACGCCTCACGGCTTTTGGCACACTGTAATCTAGAGTGACTAAATAAAAATAGAGCTTTATGGTCACAACCGTAAGCGCTATGTTTGGAGAGGGGGGGTCAACAAGGCCTATGGAGACAAAAATACCATCCCCACTGTGACGCATAGTGGTGGCTCACTGATGTTTTGTGGAAGTGTGAGCCCTAAAGGCATAGGGAATCTTGTGAAAATGAATGGAAAGATGAATGAAGTATGTTATCAAAAAATACTGGCAGACAATTTTGCACTCTTCTGAGAATGGGATGCTCTTGGACTTTCCAGCATGGCAATGACCCTAAGCTCAAAGCCCAGTTGACACTCCAGTGGTTACAGCAGAAAAGGTGAAGGTTCTGGAGTGGCCATCACCGTTCCCTGACTTTTTAATATCATCGAGCCACTCTGGGAAATTTTCAAACGTGCAGTTTACGCACGTTTGACTTGGCATTTTGCCAAGACAAATGGGCAGCTATACCACCTGCAAGAATTTGGGGCCTCATAGACCACTATTACAAAAGACTGCACGCTGTTATTGATGATAAAGGGGACAATATACAGTATTAAGAACTAAGGGTATGCAGATGTTTGAACAGAGGCCATTTCATTATTTTACTTATTGCCAAGGTTTGTTTTATGATTGGGCCATTCTGTTATGATATACAGTTGAATATGAATCTCATAAGAATTAAAAGAAATGTGTTTTGCCTGCTCACTCATGCTTTCTTTAAAAATGGTACAGTATTCACCCCCTTGGCATTTTTTCATGGCCTCACAACCTGGAATTTACATGGATTGTTTGAGGATTTGCATCATTTCATTTACAGAACATGCCCACAACTTTGAAGATTTTTATTTTTTTTTATTGTGAAGCAAACAACAAATAGGACAAAAATAACAGAAAAAGTCAGTGTGCATAACAATTCACCCCCCTAAAGTCAATACTTTGTAGAGCCACCTTTTGCGACTATCACAGCTCCAAGTCGCTTTGGATAAGTCTCTATGAGCTTGCTACATCTTACCACTGGGATTTTTGCCCATTCCTTTTTTGCAAAACTGCTCCAGCTCCTTCAAGTTGGATGGTTTGCACTTGTGAACAGCAATCTTTAAGTCTGACCACAGATTTCCTATTGGATTGAGGTCTGGGCTTTGACTAGGCCATTCCAACACATTTACATGTTTCCCCTTAAACCACTCAAGTGTTGCTTTAGCAGTGTGTTTGGAGACATTGTTCTGCTGGAAAGTGAACCTCTGTCCTAGCTTCAAATCTCACACACAGAGTGGTGCAGGTTTTGCTCAAAAATATCCCTGTATTTAGCATCATCCATCTTTCCCTCAACTCTGACCAGTTTTCCAGTCCCATCTGCTGAAAAACATCTCCATAGCATGATGCTGCCACCACCATGTTTCACTGTGGGAATTGTGTTCTTTGGGTGATGTGATGTGTTGGGTTTGCGCCACACATAATGTTTTCTTTGATGGCCAAAAAGTAAAATTTTAGTCTCATCAGACCAGAGCACCTTCCTCCATACAATTTGGGAGTCTCCCACATGCCTTTTTGCAATCTCAAAACGTGCCATTTTGTGTTTTGCTGAAAGTAATGGCTTTCTTCTGGTCACTCGGCCATAAAGCCCAACTCTATGGAGCGTATGGCTTATTGTCATCCTATGTACAGATACTCCAGTCTCTGCTGTGGAATTCTGCAGCTCCTCCAGGGTTACCTTAGGTCTCTGTGCTGCCTCTCTGATTAATGCCCTCCTTGCCTGGTTCGTGGGTTTTGGTGTGCGGCTGTCTCTTGGCAGGTTTGCTGTTGTACCATGTTCTTTCCATTTGTTTATGATAGATTTGATGGTGCTCCTAGGGATCATCAAAGATTTGTATCTTTTTTTATAACCTAACCTTACTTGTACTTCTCAACGTCATTGTCCCCTTAGGCCCCTTTCACACTGATGGATCGTTCAGGTCCCCCTGTCAGTTTTGACGGCGGACCTGAACGGGCGCTCCATGCTAGTCTATGGATCGTCGGATGTCAGCGGAGACATGTCCGCTGACATCCGACCCGCCAAAAGCAGACAGATGGCTCTAAGTCCGGATCCGTCGCTATCGGATCGGGCGAGATCTGATGAAACCGGACACGCTGTCCGTTTTCATCCGATCTCTCCAAAAAGACCAGCGGCGCTCGACAAGCCCCTCCCCGCTCAGTGAGCAGAGAGGGACCTGCCATCCGCCGGCTCAGTGGAGATCAACGGAGAGATCGCTCGCTGAGCCGGCGGACAGAGGCGAACTCCGTGCAAGCGGATCCGCCTCGTCTGAAAGGGGCCTTACTTGTTTGGCGAGTTCCTTGGTCTACATGGCAGTGTTTGGTTAGTGGTGCCTCTTGCTTAGGTGTTGCAGCCTCTGGGGCCTTTCAAAAAGGTGTGTATATGTAATGACAGATCATGTGACACTTAGATTGCACACAGGTGGACATCATTTCACTAATTATGTGACTTCTATAGGGAATTAGTTGCACCAGAGCTTTTTATGGGCTTCATAACAAAGGAGGTGAATACATACGCACATGCCAATTATTCGTTTTTTATTTCTGAAAATTAGTTTTATGTATATATTTTTCTAATTTTACTTCACCAACTTAGACTATTGCGTTCTGATCCATCACATATAATTCAGATTTAAAAAACATTGTACTAAAGGCTGTAATGTAACAAAATAGGTAAAAAGCCAAGGGGGGTGAATACTTTTGCAAGGCACTGTACATACTGTATACTACCAATTCTCCAAGGGGATGCAAACTTTGAGCACAATTTGTAAATAGTGTCCCTTGTCCTGATTTTTTTTTTTTTTTTTTTTTTTTATTTCAACTAAACTTCAGTTTATGAAACAGAGAAAAGCTGTGATCCTCAATATTATGGCTGATCTCTGGTGTGTACTGGTTTATGTGAGCTCATCACAGCATACAACCGTTCTGTCATAAACGGACAGTTTATGAAAGTGAGATCTGAAGATCTCACAGCCGTTACACTGAAATATCTTCCAGATTCTCCAGCTCAGAGCTGGAGAATCTGGGAGAAAAGCTGGTGCAATTAAAGAAGACTTCTTTTTTCCTATATATCAGCACCAGTGGGTTAAAAATGTATATAAATAATAAATATATCTCTATCTATATAAGTTAGCTACCATGTTTCTATACATGTTAATTACATGTTCTTTTTATCTTTTGGTTTCACTTTTTTATACTCGGGGGCACTGTAATCTCACAAGATTACAGGCAGTCCACCCCCTTCTATACAGATCTCGGCTATTTTTAGAGGAAAAACGTCTTCTCCTTTTGTTCTCCCTCTGAGAACTGAAGTTCTTGGCTTCATAAACAGGCTGCAGAGAAGATCATTTTTTTCACTTGGAACTGCTGAGAACTGAATCGAGAAAAAACTTGTTTAATAAATGTACATTTTTGACTTTAAAGTGGAGTTCCGCCCGCCTCTTTAAAATTCAAGTCAGCAGCTACACATACTGGAGATGCTGACTTTTAACATTAGGACACTTACCTGTCCTGGAGTCCAGCGATGTCTGCACTGCAGCCAATGTTTACATTGGCTGGTCGGGTGCTGCCGCCACCATTGCTGGGAAAGCCGGCAGTGTAGCCTTTTGGCTTTATGGCCGGGTCCCTACTGTGCATGCGCGCTGTGCTCTCACTGGCCTGGCAGAAGGGGAGGAGGAGGGCAGCCAAGCTCCTGATGTACTTCGCCCTGGCCCGGTCTCCCGGAAGTGGGGACAGGGTATCTGTAAAAGATGGGTACCTGCTCCCCCCCCCCCCCGAAAGGTGGTACCGGAGGGGGGGGGGGTGGACGAGGATCGGATAAGAGGAAGTTACCGCTTTTAAGCAGTATCATTTCTCTTTGTGTAGCATCTGCTCAGTGCTGTATTTTTGTAAAGATTGAAACAAAAATGTTTCTTCTTCTGTCGTGTCTGGATGTATATCTGTTTCAAGTACTTATACACTAACCAGAATACAGTAAAAATTGCCCAAAAGTAAACATGGCTGAACAAATCAATGTGGGCATATGGTGAAAGAAGTACTACGTAGAGGTTACTAATGTTCAGTAATGCCGCGTACACACGAAGGGATTATCCCGCGGGATTGTCTGCTGGACTAAGTCCACCGGATAATCCCCTCGTGTGTGGGCCTTCGACGGACTTTTTTCCAAAAAATCCGGCGGACTAAAGTTTTGAGTTTTTTTTTTTTTAAAATTATCCGCTGGACTTGGCAGTCCGGCGGACAATATGACCGTCTGTAGTATGGTCCGGCGGACCAAAAAGGATGCATGCTCAGTAGCAAGTATTTTTCTAGTCTTTTTCTTTTTCTAGTCCCGTCGTACGTGCTGTTCGTCTTTGCGTGAACCGCCGGACTTTTAGCGTGATCGTGTGTGGTCAAGTCCGTTCGCTTTTAAGTCCGCCGAAGCCAGCTGGAAAGTCCGGCGGATTGTCCGCTGGACTAGGTCCGGCAGACAAAGTCCCTTCGTGTGTACGCGGCATTGGAAACACTTGTCAGAATGATCAATAGCTCCAGAGGTATAGGCAGTAGAAACTATATGTAAATCCCTACTTTTCCTGCTTGCCTACCAACATTCCTCTAATGGGATCAGTAGGGATCCTCCGCAGTCAGAGTGTGGGGTAATCTTGACCTTTTCACATTAAGCCAACATTTACATATAAACTTATCTGGATCTAATGCTTGTTTTAGACGGTTTGTTTTGATGTGTAACCTCCACTTATGAATATTTTATTATTTGCTTACTTTAAATTGTCCAAGACTGTGAAAGGTCAACTTTAATATTTGGAAGAAGCATAGCTTTTGGCTGCAGATATGAATTGATGTAATTTAGAATAATGCTATGGTAGATCAAATAATAACACATGGTGCTCCATAATGTTCTATTAGTATCTCCCTCGATTTAGGAGCCCCAGTGCTCTTAAAGAAAAAAGTTGCATTCTGACTTTCCCAAGCTATTTTTTAAACTGTACTCCAGACACAAAAACTTTTACTTAAATGTATTCCTCAATAACCACAGAAGATATAAACCTTCTGTGGCTATAGAGGATAACACTACACACCTTTGCAAACCCAGACATACCCTGTAAATGTGGTAGTGACATCATCACTGTGCTCCACACTTCCTGTGCAGAGGAGCCCAGCAAGCCGGCATGCTATAGGCTGCCTGTAGAGAACTACAGGAGGGGGCGGATACAAACCTGAAACGGGAGTCCTCTGCACAGTCTCACACTGGATTACGGAACACATCTGGAAGGAATACACAAAGCACACCAAGATTTATTTAAGAACTCACATGTCTCATACATTTAGACAATATTTGCTCATCAATCCCAGAGCTTAGCTTTAATTTATGTCAGTGGACACACTATTATTAGTTCCAGGCTGTAAGAATTTATAGTGGTCTATATTTTACATTTCTCATCCCTTTGATAAATATATGTTGAACATTTGGTTGAGAACTGTTAGTCTTAACTTTATAAATATGATGATGGATTTGCAGTGCACTAACTAGAGTACAAGTATAGACCATGAACAGCTCAGAGCCCTTGTTGAAGCACAGGGTTCTGTATGTTCACACTCACAAATCTTGTCAGTAAACAAGTGTTTGTTTGATACAGCTTGTGACATTCCATCTTTTTGTGAGCTGGAAGGAAGAGATGAACGAGCCAGGATGACCTGACCTGAGCTATCAAACTTAAGTTTACATAGTATATGGTGTTGTAAAAGAGGGGGCTGGTTATCTCGTGTATAAATGTGTCTCGACCTCAGGTGTGTATTATATAAAACCCAAGTGAGAGGCTGGCTAAATGTGTTTGACTTTCAGAAAGCCTTGCCTTTATTTACCTGTATTTCTAAGGTTCAGGTAATGTTTGTTTTGCAGTAGTTATTCACCTGCAGAACATACTGTTAAACTATTTGATTTGGACAATCTCTTTAGCGCATTCAGTTGCGTGCAGAAGGAAACTTTTTTTATTTTTAATGTACTTTTTTCCTGCTGTCTTGTGTGTGTGTGTGTGTGTGTGTGTGTGTGTGTGTGTGTGTGTGTATATATAAAAGAGAGAGCAGCACTCATGGGTCTTAAGAGGCAAACACGCACTAAAGATTTTTATAATCTATAAAATATCTATATCTCTATCATAGAAAAGTGAAGGCAGAAAAAGACTGAGTAGTTCATTGAGTCTGCCCTTTTTTTTTTCCTGTTAACTGACTATAGATCTATGCTTATCCCAAGCATGTTTGAAGCCATTTACGGTTGACTGTCTTACTACTTCTGCTGATAGTTTATTCCAAGCATCAACTACCCTTTCAGTAAAATAATTATTTCTTAGATTAGTTTTGAGCTTTCCTCTAGTTAGAGGTCATGTTCCTGTTTTCTTGATTTTGGTTTCATATTGGAAAAAATGCCCTCCTAAACCTTAGTCACCTCCTTGATGTATTTAAAGGTTTTACTCGCGTCTCCCCTATCCCTTCTTTCCTCTAGGCTGTAGATATTAGGTTTCTGAAATCACTCTCAATTTGTTTTATCCACCAAACCTTTCACCACGCGTGTGTGTGTGTGTGTGTGTGTTTTTTCCTGCACTGAACTATACTGGAACGTGGTAAAATGCATCAGAACACACATATCCTTATTTAAGGTGAAGGAAAAAAGAGGGGGAAAAATGCACTGGAATGCATCAAAAACGTACCGAAACGCATCCGGACTGCATTTCTAAAGTGTGAACCGGCCCTGAAACTGGAGATGCAAAATCTGGTGCAGCTGTGCTTGACTTAAGCTTGTTCAATTAAGTTTTGACAAAAAAAGGAAGTTTTCTATGCAGAGCTGCACCAGATTTTGCACTCTTCAGTTTTAGTAAATCAAACCCACTGTGTTGACCGTGTCATTTAAAATTATTGGGCTATAACACACCCCCAACACATGAAAATTTGGGTCATGCTGCTTTTTTTTTTTTTATTTTTTTTTTATTGGCAGCGCTCTTCAATGCACATGTCCTGAGAGCTTTGCCTGGTGTGCAGGGCCGGACTGGGAATAAAAAAAAGCCTGGAAATAATTTCACACCAGCCCAACAGCATAACATCATTATTTTCTTGTTCTTAAAAGGGAAAACCGTGCATTTTAAAGCACATTTGAAGAGTGTATTATACTTACCAGTGCCCATGAATGCAGCCTTACCAGTGCCCATGAATGCAGCCTTACCAGTGCCCATCAGCGCAGCCCCCACCAGTGCCCATCAGCGCAGCCCCCACCAGTGCCTATTAGTACAGCCTCACCAGTGTCCATCAGCACAGCCTTACCAGTGCATGGGGAGAGAGGAAAGCCTCTGGATTACAGAGCGGGGATCTCCCGCTTACCCGTTGGCCGCTGTCCTACCAAGTTCCACTTCCTGGACCGGCTCCTATGATTGATGTCACATGTCCCGGCATTGGACTAGTGTGACGTCCATCATAGGAGCCGGTCCAGGAGGCGGGACTCGGTATGACAGCGGTCGCCAGGTAAGCGGGAGATCCCTGCTCTGTGTAATCCAGCAGTGCTTGCCCCCCTTCCCCTCAGAGGCAGCCCAATGGATCCAGAGACAGGACCCATGGTAGGGCCGGCACTGGGTGCCCTCCCTCTGCCTCAGCTCACGCGCCTGGGTGGGTGCAGCCTGTGGACTAGCCCAGGATCGGCCCTGAAAAGCGTCCCCAGGGCAGGAGGCCAGTCCGGCCCTGCTGGTGTGGACACTGTACACTCCTACATATAAATGCTCTCCAGAGCTCTGTCTGGGGTAAATGTTGTGTACAGGTGGGTGGTTTAGGATGTCGGCTACAATTGCTAGGAGTCCAATGCCAGGATCGCCCTCTGATCGCCTGAGTGACATGAGCAAAAGATGAGTGGCAATATGTTGCTATTACTCAAGTCAACATGTGCATTGGCTAAGCAATACTAAAAGAAAAAAAATGTCTTGTGTGTGCGGCAACTGATGAGTGTTTAAGTGGTTAGTTTAGGTTCACATTTGTATTTGTGTTTAATAATTATGTTTACATGCAAATCAAGTTTGTGATATACTGCACATATTTATTCATATTAATTCTCTCTACCCCATCATCACCTTCTCCTATGCTTACCTCCAGATCCTATCCTCTGGAACTCCCCCAATCGATCTGCCCGTCTCTTACTCTGTCTGCCTTTAGTCAGTCTCTGAAAACTCCTCTCTTTAGTCAAGCCTATCCCGCCTCTACCTAAAAACTGTGCTTTTACTTTCTACATCAGCTCTTCCCTCTTAACCCTCTTGTATTATTATTCAGGATTTATAGAACATCAACAGTTTGCTCAGCTCTTTACAATATAAAGGGGCACGGTACAATAACCTACCAGTATGTACTAAATATAAATCCTGCATTATAATAATAGCAGTAATAATATTTAATAATAATAATAATAATATATTCCTTTAGTGGTGACCAGAATCAATTTGTTCAAAGATGGAAACAAATACAAAGTCCGCTTTAGTGCTGTAAACTGGATTTATCTTTATAAAAAGCAGTCTATCGTACTGCCAATTTTTGTGCTGCAAGGACAACTACAAATGTATGTCTCACAGCTGTGTTGTTTTGACTCACTGGGATTGATTCACTAAAGTGTTAGGAAACAATCTTAATGTGTAGTGAAGACATTACTAAAGCCTTACCAAGCATTGTGATGACTAACTCATTATCCTTTATATAGCACCAGCATATTGTACAAAGCTAATGTAAATGTTGCTATGTTTACAGGGGAAAGCACTACAAGAGTCAGCCCCTACATTGAAGGAGGTGTAAGTGATGGACAATGGCATTCCGTACAAGTGCAGTACTACAATAAGGTAGGAATACCCCCAACATAAGAGAACAGTATGTGTGAGAAGCAAAGTATGATCCAGAGTTGGAGTTTTTTCCCAAGTGTGCTAAGAAAACGTTCTAATATTACCTTTATAACAAATGACAGCTAATCTGCTATAAAATGTCAGTGTATGAAAAAAAAATGTGGATTGTAATCTGAATAGGCTTTATTTAAAGGGGCTATCATTCAATCAAACAGGTGTAAAGACATAGAGAATAGGAAATAATTGGGGCTGAATCTGGCCATAGATGGATCAGCAAAAGTTCATCTGATGATCGTCTTTCCAACAAGCTTGTTTGCCCAAAGACAATCATTAATCAACATTTGCTAAACGGCTTATTGGGAAGATTTTTGTTTATCAGCAGCTACAGGAGTTGTTCGGTGTATTCTGACAGCAAAGAGTCCTTACTGTCAGAATACAATGTATCAGGGGGGAGGATTCCCCTGTCCACCTTGATTGTGTGGATGGAGGACTCTTAATTTTTTTTTCAATCAGCCCACTGGCTGAAAAAAAAAAAAAGATCCATCTATGGCCAGCCTTAGGCAGGCCATACATTAAGCAATGTTCTTGCATTGAAATATTTTATTGGGGGAATCCCTGCCACTGTGCTATTGTATTCTGGCAGCAGGAGGTTTCTCCGCCATCAGAATACAATGAATATTACTAGCTATAACTGACAGCAGTAATCGCATGAAAAAAACCTGACAGGCTGGTTGTCCTGAAGTTGATCGTTCGATTGACTTCAGGATAGCCAGCCTGCCCATAGATGGATCGAAGTTCAGCCAGTTCCCACTGATTTCAATCCGTCTACAGCCAGCTTAAAGTGGATGTAATCCCACTCTCATTCTTTCTAAACTACTGCAATATTGGTTATCTAGAAGGATATACATGCCTCCTGCATGTATACTTATCTGTCAAATGTCTCCCCTCTGTCTGCTATGAGACCCGAAAAACTGCAGATTCTGTGGGTGGGTCTGTTTTCCAGGGCTCAGTGGGTGGAGTCGTGATGTCAGTAGACTCCCCGCCCACCTCTACACTCTCCTTATTAACATGCATTTTCTCCTGTGTATTTCTTACACTGAACTTCTATAATCGCTAACATCCAGTCAAAACCCAGAAAAGTCCCCACATGACTTCAGCATGCCAAATCATGCTTGGGTGTGGAACAGCCAATCCTTGCAGAGCTGCTGAAGAAAGGGTGGGAAAGAGTGGGGGTGGGAATTAAAAAATATTGCATGTCTTAGGCTAGTGCACGAGATATGTAAATCATCTGTCACTCACAGCAAGGGGGAAGAACAGTCAAAGTTTTCAGTTTGTCCGTTTTATTTCACTGAGAAAAGATATGATGATTGCGCAGAGCTGGATTAACTCTGACTCTCAGACTGGGCACAGCTGATCTGAAATCCCATACTCTATATTGCGCCAGACCAAAAAAAAATAAAAAAATTCGGGTTTACATCCACTTTAAGTAAGTCATAATACCATTACTGACTCTGTCTTCTATTATTTGAAGAATACATTTGCCTGAGTTTAAGTACATTTTATCGTTAGTCTGCCTCGTTTTCGGCTTACCTAATCTTTACAGATTTATATTAACGCATCCGCTGTTGTAATATCAATTGTTTGAGTTTGACATCCAAATGGCTTCAACAATTGTTCTAGCCCAGTGGTACAGATGTATTTATTTTTTTTGTAGGGATTTTATTTTTTCAAGTTGAGCAAAGAAAAGTCCCTCATAGAACAAATCGGATCGCAGCTTTCATTTTTCAGGGCAGAAAAGGAAATAAAAAAATGAAACCGTGTCGTGTTCATTAGCTTCAGTTTTATAAATAATCCTCAGTCTTTGCTGTTCAACATTTTCTGCAGTATCTGAAACGTCTTTGAAGTCCACACACATTTTATGGAAGATCTATCTAGTTCTTTTAGATTTTCGTACTGTGGCTATTTTATTTGAAATTCTAGTATCCTGGAAATAATGTATAAATTAGCTGTACTTGGATTATAGCCTATGCATTGTTTATTGTCTGAGCTAGCCCTGGGAGGGAATGTTTCACTGGTCGGTAAACTCATCTATAACAGATCTGCAATGTCAAAAGATTTTTACATGTAAACACTCCTTTTTAAAATGATTGGGGAAGGAACTCAAATCTTTCTCTCACCTATAGGTAACAAGAAATGTCTAGAAAATATGTCTTTTTGACACATAACGAGCGAGGTCTATGGTGGCTGTGCATTGATTTCAAACTAAACAATGAGCTGAAAGTTAGGACTGGGATGATACGGGAAAGGTGAACAAAAGGTGTGCCGGGGCACATAAATAGGCTGCTCACATTTCACTGCTGTATTAACTAGACATTTGCTGCGTATAAAGTTACTCCTGTACATATGGAAAGGGGCCGCTAATGTTTCTAGAATGTTCAGTCCCTGGTGTTTAATTGACCTTTTTTTTTTTGTTTTCATTCTCCTTCAGGTCAGTGGGCAGCAGTCCCTAGTGAGTTCAGTTCAGCCCCTAGTTACAGGTCTTTGTACTGTGACTTTGAGCTAGTCTACTGTGCCCTTTGAAAATGAGCTTTACCTAATTATGCTGAATATTTCTAATTAGTTGGAGCAAAAGTGAGTTTCACTGGTGGGCTCTGGGGCTGTGACCTTTCTGTCTGCTTGTGCTCAGGGAAAAGTCTTCTTTAGGGGACTATAATATTTATGATGTGTTCTGCAAGTATATCAAAGGGCCTTTTATATATTCCTTTATTATAAAGATGAGTGTACAGATCATTTGTTTAAAAGGTTAATACCCAAAACGGACATGTTGCATACATTGTTTGGGTGTTAAATCTTAATTTGAGGTTTTGTTTTTGTTTTTTTTGCTTTTGTTTTTTAATGGTTTTAATTGTTTTTTAATGGTTATTATGGATTCATCTTGCCACATTTTGTCCAATATATTTATTCTAGAGCTGCAACTAACGATTATTTTCATAATCGATTAGTTGGCCGATTTATTGTTTCGATTAATCGGTTAATAATCTTAAAAAAAGTGTAGTGTATAATTTAGTTAATATGTAAAGTTTTTAAAAATAAGGTAATTTTTATTCTTAAATATCTCTATGCAGTGGTAAATATAAATAAGCAACTATATGATTAGGGAGCAAAATATCGAATCCACTCTGAGAATAACAGACAGAAGAGATATACTGTATATACTATTAGAAGAGATATACTGTATATACTATTAGAAGAGATATACTGTATATACTATTAGAAGAGATATACTGTATATACTATTAGAAGAGATATACTGTATATACTATTAGAAGAGAGATACTGTATATACTATTAGAGGAGAGATATACTTTATATACTATTAAAGGGTGAATCTGGTAAATATCAGACTCGGAGATCAATTTTTTTTATTTAAAAACAAACAAGCTCTTCCTTTAAAAAAAAAAAAAAAAAAAAAAATGTAATTTTAAGAACGTTTGTTTGATTTTCTAATCGTTAGTGGGGTCAAATGGATGTTCATTTTCAACCACAGTGATGGGAAAATTTGGAAATAGAAAACTTCTTGGCCAAAGGAATTTTCAGACACTGTGGTTTTCGTTTCAGAAATTACATTCATTTTAAAAACAGAATGTTAAAAACAAGTGAAAATTTCAACATTCTTTCATTCAGCGAATGTACAAAGATTTTTCATCTGAAAATTGATCCGTGTGGCCAGCATAAGGCTCGGTACACACCTATGCAGTTTGCTTTTGATCGGTTTCTGCAGTGCTTTTTGCTGTGCGTTTTGATTTTTGCGCACGTGATTTTGCTGCGATTTGGGTTTTTGCATTATTTTCGGGCCAATTTGTTGGGCAGATTAAAAAACATAAATTGCTGCAAAAACGCATTACATACTTTTCTACAGCTTCTCCATTAAAGTATATTGAACCAAAAAAAGCACTGTTTTGCGTTAAAAAAAAAAAAAAGTCCCTGACCCTTTCCAAATACGCAGCGGCTGAAAAAGCATAGATTTGAACGTGTCTCATAGGAAACCATGTAAATGAACTGTAGTGCGTTTCTGCAAAAAGCACCAAAAAACACATAGATGTGAACCAGGTCTAAGACGTTTAGTAAAATAATGGTGTTAAAAAAACTAAAATTAGCCCTTTATAGTACAAAAAGGCAGATAATCACTACTGTAAGGGGTTAATTTTTATTACTGTAGAACTGTGAAAGTAATATTTACAGTAGCGATTATTTGCTCTTTTTGTACTATAAAGGACTTTTTTTTTACCCCACTATGTTACTGGCTGATTAATCGTTTATGAAAATGGTAATCGGTTAATTTCATAATCGATTCGTTGTTTTCAGCCCTAATTTATTCATTTTTATTTTTTATGTTTTTACACTTTTTTGTAAACTTTTTTATTTTAAATGGGAGCTTCTGCATAATGACTAACTATTGAAGTCCAAATGCAACCATGACCTATGAAAGCCTGTTATTAATGAAGGAACCCCTGGGTCTTCTAGCCTCTTTAGCTACACCTGCAATGAGACCATAGCGATTTGATATCTGAGCTTAGTAATGTGCAGCTATCTCCTCCAAAATCTGTTTTCTACCAATGCAGATAGGATTTCCTTAGGCTGGATTCGCATTTTCAGTGCTTTTTGCATTTTGCAGATTTGCACTTCAGAACGTGTGTCCATAGGAAAACATGTTAAATGGACTGTAGTACAAATCTGCAAAATGCAAAAAGCACTAAAACTGCATAGGTGTGAATCCAGCCTTAAACAGTTCATTCTGATTGGAGGAGCATATGGCAAAATACTTTAATAATTTCTTTTGTTGTGTGTAACTATTTACTATATCTTTGAAATGTCCTGTAAATGTATGTAATGCTGACTATAAGGGTACTTGCTAGATAGAATACGTTTTCCAGGAATGCAAAGAAATTCTGTTTTTTGAATAAACTGCGCCACTATATCATACTTTGCGCTATATGAAATTCTTGTAAAAAAAGTTTAATAAAATATTCAATGTTTGCATCACTACTTTTAATACATTTTGATGCAAATTTTCTATTCTACTCTACTTCTATAACGTTTTTAGTTCATTTGAAATGCATTTTATTGACCTTTTTGTTATGATAATCCTTTAGCAATAGCAGATAAGTTACAGCACAAGGCTTTTTTCAAAGGACAGAATCCTTTTAGACACAGTAGGTGTCTCATTGAGGTCACTGATTGGTGTTCAGGGGGTTCTGCTCCACAAACTTTCTTTCATAAGGGAAATTTCAATGACATTTTCTTCGATTTTAAACTTCTAGTTTATATCAAAGACTAATTGTGATCTAAGGACTTGTATGACAAATTATCTGTGTTTTGCCTTTTTAATAAATTAGTATTTTGTGCAAAAATCAGATATGCGACAAAGTGGACAATAAAGGGACCAGTTGCAAGCAATTCATTGACCTGAATCCAAAGAGTCAGCACATGTTTAATTCACTTTACTACTCCAGTGCCCACTGAGCTATTGTGTGCATCAGAAATATGCACTACAAAGGGGACCTGTGCAGGCTTTCTTGGGGTAACTTCCTGAGATCATTAACGATAGTGCATGAGCTCATTGCCTTCTATATAAATGCAAATAGCACAGGGGATATAAGCTTTTTTTTTTTTTTTTTTATCTCTGTAGAAACACAACAAAGGTATTAATTTTTCACTGTTGCAAACTGGGAAGGCAAATCTAATGCTAGAGGTGTTCTTTTGAAGTAAGAGTATAACAAAGTTTATACATATAAAACATGTTTACTCTTTATTTCACTTTACAGCGCTGTAGATTTTCCACTGCTCACTGTCCACAAAGGTAGGTCTGTTTGCAAGATCTTATGTCAGGCCCAACAAGCATGCAGACAGGCAGATAACGCTGAGACGAAGGAAGACTTCCACTTGTCAACTGTAGGCCAGTACTCACCGCTGTTTCTTGTGTGAGGTAACTTTATGGACTGGAGCAGCACACTTACACCGATAAGCCATACCATTATGACCACTCACCATAACCCTTTGATGCATGGGACTCAACCTCAACTAGGTCTCTGAAGTTCTGTGGTATCTAGCACAAAGCCGTCAGTAGCAGATACTTTAATTACTGTAAGTTGAAAGGTGGGGCCACAATGGATCAGACTTGTTTTTTTCAGCGCATACCACAGATACTCGATGGATTGAGATCTGGAGAATTTGGCTCCCAAGTCAACACCTCAAACTCATTGTGTTCCTCAAACCATTCTTGAATTGATCAAACCAGGCTCCGTGGTCCAGTTCTGATGCTCGTGTGCCTATTGTAGGCACTTTTTGCTGTGGACACGGGCCAGCATGCGCACTCTGACTGTTACTCGGCCCCATACACAACAACCTGCAATGCACTGTGTTCTGACACCTTTCAATAAGTAACAGCATTCACTTTTTTAGCAATTTGAGTTACAGTAGCTCTTCCATTGGTATGGACTACCCGGACCAGCCTTCACTCCACACATGCATTATTGAGCTATGGCCATAATCCTGTCACCATTTTGCTGTTTTTTTTTCTCCGTGGTCCCTGTTTGGTAGTCCTGACCACTGCATACTGGGGACATCCCACAAGAGCTGCAGTTTTGGAGATGCTCTGACCCAGTCCTCCAGCCATTACAATTTGGCCCTTGTCAAAGTTGCTCAAATCCTTACACTTGTTTTCTACCTTTCAACTTCAGGGACAGGGGCATGTTTACTTGCTGCCTAGTATATCCTACCAACTTTCAGATGCCATTGTAATGCAATAACTAGTGCTATTCACTTTACCTGGCGGTGGTCCTAATGGTATGGCTAATCAGTGTGTGAGGTTCATATTGCATATTTGCTAGACCATATTTAAATATTTTGCAATATATACTAACTTGTAGATTCTCTCTCTGTTGGCTTTCTTTATTACACTAGAATTGCTCTGCCCATCTGATCCATATCTGTTGAAATAAAATCTAGTAAATAAAACCATAGACACAATTGCAAATTCTATAAACCATGCTTTTAAAACATTCATAGAAAAAACATTTTATTTTAATCCAGTCACTTTCACGTGTATATAAAACGACAAAAACTGGCGCTGGAGAAAAATAAATAATAAAAAATATATAAATTGGTGCTGATAAAATATGGTGCAAATGTGTTGACAGATTGCAGCTGCTGTAATGGAAGTGCTACAACTTCTAAAATGTGAACAACGGAAAAAAGGAACAGCGCTAGCAAATACTAACAAACAGTGTACCAATATACAAATCTGTTGGTGTGTGTAGTAGTGGTGAGGCTACAAACCTGTAGGTGTATATGGAAGTGAGACTACAATAATAAACCACAATATTTGCACATAAATAATAACATGAGTTAAGTGCCAACAAAAGTAAAAAAGTAAAAAACAGTCCAGCAAAGTAGAAAGTCCCTTCTTGGACTGGACTCACCCAGATGCAGAGGCTGTGCCTATGAAATCAAGCAGAGAGACTGTGATCTGAGTCCATGGGACATAAGATGTGAAGCTGGCTGGTGGTTCAGGATGACCCGGATATCTGGGGGCTTGCTACTGGTGCCATCTCCATGGGTCTTGCAGATTAATGCCTCAAGGAAAGGAATGCTAAATGGTGAAATACCGTTGCAATAAAAAGTATATGCGCGCAATGCGCTACTCACAGAGTTTAAACGAAGGCAGGCTTATCAGAAAAACTTCCGTGAATGCCGCTGGATAAGCGTGCGTTCCACGGAGGCAGGATGTGACGTCGGTGATTGCGTTCGGCCGGAAATGACGTCGACGCGTTTCGCCCCTCCTCCAGGGCGTCATCAAAGGACATAATCTCCGGCCAACATAGGAGATATTTATACCAAAAAAACATACAGAACTCCTCCTCAAAGGGAGGAGCAAAAACGCCAATCAATTAGATGACGACAAGTTCAGAGACATAGTCAAAGTGATCATCATTTAAGATTGCCTTGTGTAAACTTTATTTAAACAAATAAAACATGACAACAAGCATATCCGTCCACAGCATATATGAGTATACTGTGAAGGAAATATATGGTATGCATAAATTGTCAGGATAAAAATTCATATATAAAATGCATAAATATGATTACATATATAAAATAGGAAAAATGAGAAATATATAAAATAAAATTAAAATCTGTGTACAAAATGGATGCGGAACTTGAAGAGTATTCATAAATTTGGAAGTGGCCACGGCTGGAATAAGACACATGGGAATTAAAAATAAAAAAAATATAAAATAAAATAAATGTAGATATAAAAATTTAAATAAAAATAAAAATAAAATAAAATTGAAAAAAAAATTTTTTGAAAAAAATTAGAATGAAAATAAATAGAAAAAATGAAAAAATATAAAATAAAATAAAAATAGAAATAGAATTAAAATAAAAATAAAAAAAAAATAAAAATAAAACTAAAACAAATTATAAAATGGAATTAAAAATATGAAAAATAAATAAAAATAAAAATAAAAATAAAATAAAAATAAAATAAAAGAAAAAAGGAAGAAAACAGTGAAAAAAGTGTGTATCTATTCCAAAGGTGACAACTCAAAACCATTACCAATTTGACAAAAAACAGTTCAGATCGAGATCAATATTAATACCCAGTGGACTCATAGTAGACAGTCTGTGAATCCATTGGGTTTCATTTTGCGAAATTGCGCGTTTGAGGTTGGACCCTCGCCAGTGCTCTTCCACTTTATCGATTCCACAAAAAGTCAGAACACTAGGATCTCGACCATGATGTAATCTAAAATGATTGGAAAGGCTGTGCTGTCTATATCCTTTTCTGATCCTATTAACATGCTCCCTTAACCTTACTCCTAAGGGTCTGGTGGTCCTCCCAACATATTGGAGCCCACATGGGCAGGATAGGAGGTAGGTCACGTGTGTAGTGCCACAAGTAATAAACTTTTTGATTTCATAAGATCTACCTGTGACATGAGATTCAAAATGCGTAGTTTTCCGTTTTCTGAACTTAGAGGTTTTACAGATCATACATCTCCCACAACTGAAAAAAACAGTCTGGTTCAAAAAAGTAAACAATTTTTTGGGTGGATTGACAACATTGTGTGCCAATTGCAATCTGAGGGTAGGTGGTTTAGTATAGATAAATTTAGGTTTACCAGGTAGCACTTTTTTTAGCTCCTTATCTTCCAGTAGAAGAGACCAATGCTTTTTTATGATTTTCTCAAAATCTCTGTACTGGCGATTAAAACCCGTAAGAAAAGCAATCCCAAAGTCTTGTTCTTTTCCCGATTTTTTCTTGAATAATTCATTTCTATCCATCTCTCCAATCTCATTCCTGACCTTTTTAAGATTGTTTAGATTGTATCCCTTGTCCACAAAACGTTTGATGATTACATTGGACTGTGCATTATAATCCTCCTTCTTGTTACAATTGCGTCTAACCCTAAGCATTTGACTCTTAGGTATGCCATTCAACCACCTAGGATGATGGCAGCTGGTGAGCGGGATGTAGCCATTCCTGTCTACATCCTTGAAAAAGGTACGTGTGTACAATTTGTTGTCCTCTTTATAAATTGTTAGATCCAAAAAATTAATTTCTTGGCAGCTGAAAGTTTCTGAGAATGATATACCAAACGGGTTGTTGCCCATTTTTTCAAGGAATATTCTGAAAGAATCCTGCGACCCAGCCCAAACAATAAAGATGTCATCTATATATCTTTTATATAGCCTTAATTCTGGGATATTGGTTTTATAGATCGCATCTCTTTCCCACAAGCTCATGAAGAGGTTTGCCACAGATGGGGCATATTTTGCCCCCATTGCAACGCCCCTCTTCTGCCTATAAAATTCTTTTTCGTGCCAAAAGAAATTATGGCTCATTGCCAGATCTAAAACTTGTAAGATGAATTCTATTTGTTTGATTTTAATATTGGTGCTCGTCAGAGCCCAATTTACGGCCTCGAGAGCATGTGACTGCTGGATATTCGTATATAGAGAATTGACATCTATACTGGCAAGGATACAGTTGTCATCAACGATCATTGGACTAAGTAGCTCAATTAAATCTTTACTGTCTTTTAAATATGCAGGACATTTGATAGTGAGTGGCTGTAAGAAGTAGTCCACATATTCACCAACTCTGGAGAACAATGATTCAATACCACTAATAATCGGTCGTCCTGGTGGTTTAAGTGGATTTTTATGCAATTTTGGTAGCTGGTAAATCACGGGAACTTTGGGAGCGTCTGGAATTAAATACCGTGCTTCCTTCTTTTTTAGTATACCATCGGTTGTAGCAGTCTTGATTAGTTTTTTAAGTTTATCTTTGAATTTCTTGGTGGGGTTGCCCTTCAGTTTGTCATATGTATCCTGATCACTCACCAATCTATTAAGTTCAGTAAGATAGTCAGTTTTATTTAGTATCACAACCCCCCCACCCTTGTCTGCTGACCTAATTACTATGTTTTTATTCTTTTCCAACATCTCCAGACCACTTTCCAAATCAGCTTTTTTTCTGTTCGGTCGTACGGCAAGTTTTGCTAAGTCTTGCTCAACCAGGGATTTAAAAGCCCCTACGAAATGGTTATTGGCTATTTGTGGATTGAATGTAGAATTATTCTTAAGAGAGCTATGATGATAGTTTTCAGCACAAGCCTCTGGTGGTGAAGTACTCTTTGCAAAAAATTTTTTTATGTTAATTTTTCTAATAAATTTTTGAAAGTCAATAAAAGTATCAAATTTATTCAAGTTCCTATCCATGGCAAATTTTAGACCTAGGTCCAAAATTTTAAGTTCATCCTTGGAAAAAATTGCATCACTGAGATTAAAAATTCCCTCCATCAAGTTTCTCTTTTTCGTTTGCCTTTTGCCTCCTCTGCATCCTCTTTTTCTTCTCTTCTTTCTATTTCTCCAGGCAATTGGGATGCTGTGGGATACCATGGTATCCACTCTTCCTCCTCTTTCCTGTTTTGCTGACTCGGGTTGTTCTTCCCCCGACCTCTGGGTGTGCCACCACCTCTTCCTCTCGGCATTGGAGGTCCCCCCGATCCCCTCCTCTGAAAATCCCCTCTTGAATTATTAGGGTACCAACCACGTCCCCTACTATTCTGGGGAGGGCCATAATCCGAGTGGTTCATTGGCCAAGATTGGCCATTATGGTTACCACCCCTATGATCATATCCTCTATGACTTGGGGGGGGGTAATACCCAGATTGTGCTTGGGACCACGGTGGTCCACCTGGATACCCTCCTCCTCTGTTGCCATAACCTCGTTGATTATATGATCCCCTGTTGGATGAATAACCCGGATCATAGGTGGGGGGGTCAAATCGGTTATAAGAGGGTGCCCCATACTGGGGAGGGGTAGACCGATGGTGCTCCCCATTGTAATGGTTTCCCTTTTCGTAATCCCGTAGAGAACCATCATATTTCCTTGCAGGAGTTTTTACCACATCTGATATAAATTCCGGATTTGTTCCTGGATCTCTAGTTGAATGATTGGGTGGCTCAGTCACCTCTTGCCATTTGTAAACTTTGTTGATTTTGTAATCATTGGAATCTCTTAAGAATTTTTTTATTTTTTTCTTTTGGGTATCCTTATCTAGTTTATCAACAAAATCTTGGAGCTGTTTCAATTTTTCTTTGTGCTCCCCAGAAGCGATAATGGGACCCAATTTTAATTTAATTGCTTTTATGTTAGTTTCAATTAACTGCAATTTCTTCTCTTTTCTTCCTATTAACATCTCTAATAGCTTTTTTTCGCTATGGTTGAAAAAAGAGAACCATTCAATTTCTAAATCTTTGTCCACCAACCCATCATTGGGAGCAACGTCCCATCTTAGACATCTGGGGGTAATTTTATCCTTGACATATTTTTTCAAGGTAAAAATGTCCCACCACGTTCTAATTTGCTTATCAAGAGCATTTTTTAGGTGCTTGAAATCTAAATTGATGTCTACATGATCATTGTTGGGTGAAAAGAAATCATCTGCGTTTAAATTTCTATTATTAGTGAAAGAAAAAATCTCCATAGCTGCCAAGTGCAACCCAAAAAATGGTAAAGAATATAAAACGACAAAAACTGGCGCTGGAGAAAAATAAATAATAAAAAATATATAAATTGGTGCTGATAAAATATGGTGCAAATGTGTTGACAGATTGCAGCTGCTGTAATGGAAGTGCTACAACTTCTAAAATGTGAACAACGGAAAAAAGGAACAGCGCTAGCAAATACTAACAAACAGTGTACCAATATACAAATCTGTTGGTGTGTGTAGTAGTGGTGAGGCTACAAACCTGTAGGTGTATATGGAAGTGAGACTACAATAATAAACCACAATATTTGCACATAAATAATAACATGAGTTAAGTGCCAACAAAAGTAAAAAAGTAAAAAAGTAAAAAAACAGTCCAGCAAAGTAGAAAGTCCCTTCTTGGACTGGACTCACCCAGATGCAGAGGCTGTGCCTATGAAATCAAGCAGAGAGACTGTGATCTGAGTCCATGGGACATAAGATGTGAAGCTGGCTGGTGGTTCAGGATGACCCGGATATCTGGGGGCTTGCTACTGGTGCCATCTCCATGGGTCTTGCAGATTAATGCCTCAAGGAAAGGAATGCTAAATGGTGAAATACCGTTGCAATAAAAAGTATATGCGCGCAATGCGCTACTCACAGAGTTTAAACGAAGGCAGGCTTATCAGAAAAACTTCCGTGAATGCCGCTGGATAAGCGTGCGTTCCACGGAGGCAGGATGTGACGTCGGTGATTGCGTTCGGCCGGAAATGACGTCGACGCGTTTCGCCCCTCCTCCAGGGCGTCATCAAAGGACATAATCTCCGGCCAACATAGGAGATATTTATACCAAAAAAACATACAGAACTCCTCCTCAAAGGGAGGAGCAAAAACGCCAATCAATTAGATGACGACAAGTTCAGAGACATAGTCAAAGTGATCATCATTTAAGATTGCCTTGTGTAAACTTTATTTAAACAAATAAAACATGACAACAAGCATATCCGTCCACAGCATATATGAGTATACTGTGAAGGAAATATATGGTATGCATAAATTGTCAGGATAAAAATTCATATATAAAATGCATAAATATGATTACATATATAAAATAGGAAAAATGAGAAATATATAAAATAAAATTAAAATCTGTGTACAAAATGGATGCGGAACTTGAAGAGTATTCATAAATTTGGAAGTGGCCACGGCTGGAATAAGACACATGGGAATTAAAAATAAAAAAAATATAAAATAAAATAAATGTAGATATAAAAATTTAAATAAAAATAAAAAAAAATAAAATAAAATTGAAAAAAAAATTTTTTGAAAAAAATTAGAATGAAAATAAATAGAAAAAATGAAAAAATATAAAATAAAATAAAAATAGAAATAGAATTAAAATAAAAATAAAAATAAAAAAATAAAAATAAAACTAAAACAAATTATAAAATGGAATTAAAAATATGAAAAATAAATAAAAATAAAAATAAAAATAAAATAAAATAAAATAAAAGAAAAAAAGGAAGAAAACAGTGAAAAAAGTGTGTATCTATTCCAAAGGTGACAACTCAAAACCATTACCAATTTGACAAAAAACAGTTCAGATCGAGATCAATATTAATACCCAGTGGACTCATAGTAGACAGTCTGTGAATCCATTGGGTTTCATTTTGCGAAATTGCGCGTTTGAGGTTGGACCCTCGCCAGTGCTCTTCCACTTTATCGATTCCACAAAAAGTCAGAACACTAGGATCTACACAGATTTTAATTTTATTTTATATATTTCTCATTTTTCCTATTTTATATATGTAATCATATTTATGCATTTTATATATGAATTTTTATCCTGACAATTTATGCATACCATATATTTCCTTCACAGTATACTCATATATGCTGTGGACGGATATGCTTGTTGTCATGTTTTATTTGTTTAAATAAAGTTTACACAAGGCAATCTTAAATGATGATCACTTTGACTATGTCTCTGAACTTGTCGTCATCTAATTGATTGGCGTTTTTGCTCCTCCCTTTGAGGAGGAGTTCTGTATGTTTTTTTGGTATAAATATCTCCTATGTTGGCCGGAGATTATGTCCTTTGATGACGCCCTGGAGGAGGGGCGAAACGCGTCGACGTCATTTCCGGCCGAACGCAATCACCGACGTCACATCCTGCCTCCGTGGAACGCACGCTTATCCAGCGGCATTCACGGAAGTTTTTCTGATAAGCCTGCCTTCGTTTAAACTCTGTGAGTAGCGCATTGCGCGCATATACTTTTTATTGCAACGGTATTTCACCATTTAGCATTCCTTTCCTTGAGGCATTAATCTGCAAGACCCATGGAGATGGCACCAGTAGCAAGCCCCCAGATATCCGGGTCATCCTGAACCACCAGCCAGCTTCACATCTTATGTCCCATGGACTCAGATCACAGTCTCTCTGCTTGATTTCATAGGCACAGCCTCTGCATCTGGGTGAGTCCAGTCCAAGAAGGGACTTTCTACTTTGCTGGACTGTTTTTTACTTTTTTACTTTTGTTGGCACTTAACTCATGTTATTATTTATGTGCAAATATTGTGGTTTATTATTGTAGTCTCACTTCCATATACACCTACAGGTTTGTAGCCTCACCACTACTACACACACCAACAGATTTGTATATTGGTACACTGTTTGTTAGTATTTGCTAGCGCTGTTCCTTTTTTCCGTTGTTCACATTTTAGAAGTTGTAGCACTTCCATTACAGCAGCTGCAATCTGTCAACACATTTGCACCATATTTTATCAGCACCAATTTATATATTTTTTATTATTTATTTTTCTCCAGCGCCAGTTTTTGTCGTTTTATATTCTTTACCATTTTTTGGGTTGCACTTGGCAGCTATGGAGATTTTTTCTTTCACTAATAATAGAAATTTAAACGCAGATGATTTCTTTTCACCCAACAATGATCATGTAGACATCAATTTAGATTTCAAGCACCTAAAAAATGCTCTTGATAAGCAAATTAGAACGTGGTGGGACATTTTTACCTTGAAAAAATATGTCAAGGATAAAATTACCCCCAGATGTCTAAGATGGGACGTTGCTCCCAATGATGGGTTGGTGGACAAAGATTTAGAAATTGAATGGTTCTCTTTTTTCAACCATAGCGAAAAAAAGCCATTAGAGATGTTAATAGGAAGAAAAGAGAAGAAATTGCAGTTAATTGAAACTAACATAAAAGCAATTAAATTAAAATTGGGTCCCATTATCGCTTCTGGGGAGCACAAAGAAAAATTGAAACAGCTCCAAGATTTTGTTGATAAACTAGATAAGGATACCCAAAAGAAAAAAATAAAAAAATTCTTAAGAGATTCCAATGATTACAAAATCAACAAAGTTTACAAATGGCAAGAGGTGACTGAGCCACCCAATCATTCAACTAGAGATCCAGGAACAAATCCGGAATTTATATCAGATGTGGTAAAAACTCCTGCAAGGAAATATGATGGTTCTCTACGGGATTACGAAAAGGGAAACCATTACAATGGGGAGCACCATCGGTCTACCCCTCCCCAGTATGGGGCACCCTCTTATAACCGATTTGACCCCCCCACCTATGATCCGGGTTATTCATCCAACAGGGGATCATATAATCAACGAGGTTATGGCAACAGAGGAGGAGGGTATCCAGGTGGACCACTGTGGTCCCAAGCACAATCTGGGTATTACCCCCCCCCAAGTCATAGAGGATATGATCATAGGGGTGGTAACCATAATGGCCAATCTTGGCCAATGAACCACTCGGATTATGGCCCTCCCCAGAATAGTAGGGGACGTGGTTGGTACCCTAATAATTCAAGAGGGGATTTTCAGAGGAGGGGATCGGGGGGACCTCCAATGCCGAGAGGAAGAGGTGGTGGCACACCCAGAGGTCGGGGGAAGAACAACCCGAGTCAGCAAAACAGGAAAGAGGAGGAAGAGTGGATACCATGGTATCCCACAGCATCCCAATTGCCTGGAGAAATAGAAAGAAGAGAAGAAAAAGAGGATGCAGAGGAGGCAAAAGGCAAACGAAAAAGAGAAACTTGATGGAGGGAATTTTTAATCTCAGTGATGCAATTTTTTCCAAGGATGAACTTAAAATTTTGGACCTAGGTCTAAAATTTGCCATGGATAGGAACTTGAATAAATTTGATACTTTTATTGACTTTCAAAAATTTATTAGAAAAATTAACATAAAAAAATTTTTTGCAAAGAGTACTTCACCACCAGAGGCTTGTGCTGAAAACTATCATCATAGCTCTCTTAAGAATAATTCTACATTCAATCCACAAATAGCCAATAACCATTTCGTAGGGGCTTTTAAATCCCTGGTTGAGCAAGACTTAGCAAAACTTGCCGTACGACCGAACAGAAAAAAAGCTGATTTGGAAAGTGGTCTGGAGATGTTGGAAAAGAATAAAAACATAGTAATTAGGTCAGCAGACAAGGGTGGGGGGGTTGTGATACTAAATAAAACTGACTATCTTACTGAACTTAATAGATTGGTGAGTGATCAGGATACATATGACAAACTGAAGGGCAACCCCACCAAGAAATTCAAAGATAAACTTAAAAAACTAATCAAGACTGCTACAACCGATGGTATACTAAAAAAGAAGGAAGCACGGTATTTAATTCCAGACGCTCCCAAAGTTCCCGTGATTTACCAGCTACCAAAATTGCATAAAAATCCACTTAAACCACCAGGACGACCGATTATTAGTGGTATTGAATCATTGTTCTCCAGAGTTGGTGAATATGTGGACTACTTCTTACAGCCACTCACTATCAAATGTCCTGCATATTTAAAAGACAGTAAAGATTTAATTGAGCTACTTAGTCCAATGATCGTTGATGACAACTGTATCCTTGCCAGTATAGATGTCAATTCTCTATATACGAATATCCAGCAGTCACATGCTCTCGAGGCCGTAAATTGGGCTCTGACGAGCACCAATATTAAAATCAAACAAATAGAATTCATCTTACAAGTTTTAGATCTGGCAATGAGCCATAATTTCTTTTGGCACGAAAAAGAATTTTATAGGCAGAAGAGGGGCGTTGCAATGGGGGCAAAATATGCCCCATCTGTGGCAAACCTCTTCATGAGCTTGTGGGAAAGAGATGCGATCTATAAAACCAATATCCCAGAATTAAGGCTATATAAAAGATATATAGATGACATCTTTATTGTTTGGGCTGGGTCGCAGGATTCTTTCAGAATATTCCTTGAAAAAATGGGCAACAACCCGTTTGGTATATCATTCTCAGAAACTTTCAGCTGCCAAGAAATTAATTTTTTGGATCTAACAATTTATAAAGAGGACAACAAATTGTACACACGTACCTTTTTCAAGGATGTAGACAGGAATGGCTACATCCCGCTCACCAGCTGCCATCATCCTAGGTGGTTGAATGGCATACCTAAGAGTCAAATGCTTAGGGTTAGACGCAATTGTAACAAGAAGGAGGATTATAATGCACAGTCCAATGTAATCATCAAACGTTTTGTGGACAAGGGATACAATCTAAACAATCTTAAAAAGGTCAGGAATGAGATTGGAGAGATGGATAGAAATGAATTATTCAAGAAAAAATCGGGAAAAGAACAAGACTTTGGGATTGCTTTTCTTACGGGTTTTAATCGCCAGTACAGAGATTTTGAGAAAATCATAAAAAAGCATTGGTCTCTTCTACTGGAAGATAAGGAGCTAAAAAAAGTGCTACCTGGTAAACCTAAATTTATCTATACTAAACCACCTACCCTCAGATTGCAATTGGCACACAATGTTGTCAATCCACCCAAAAAATTGTTTACTTTTTTGAACCAGACTGGTTTTTTCAGTTGTGGGAGATGTATGATCTGTAAAACCTCTAAGTTCAGAAAACGGAAAACTACGCATTTTGAATCTCATGTCACAGGTAGATCTTATGAAATCAAAAAGTTTATTACTTGTGGCACTACACACGTGACCTACCTCCTATCCTGCCCATGTGGGCTCCAATATGTTGGGAGGACCACCAGACCCTTAGGAGTAAGGTTAAGGGAGCATGTTAATAGGATCAGAAAAGGATATAGACAGCACAGCCTTTCCAATCATTTTAGATTACATCATGGTCGAGATCCTAGTGTTCTGACTTTTTGTGGAATCGATAAAGTGGAAGAGCACTGGCGAGGGTCCAACCTCAAACGCGCAATTTCGCAAAATGAAACCCAATGGATTCACAGACTGTCTACTATGAGTCCACTGGGTATTAATATTGATCTCGATCTGAACTGTTTTTTGTCAAATTGGTAATGGTTTTGAGTTGTCACCTTTGGAATAGATACATAATTTTTTTCCTTTTTCACTGTTTTCTTCCTTTTTTCTTTTCTTTTATTTTATTTTATTTTTATTTTTATTTTTATTTATTTTTCAAATTTTTATTTCCATTTTATAATTTGTTTTAGTTTTTTTATTTTTATTTTTATTTTTATTTTTATTTTAATTCTATTTCTATTTTTATTTTATTTTATATTTTTTTCATTTTTTCTATTTATTTTCATTCTAATTTTTTTCAAAAAATTTTTTTTTCAATTTTATTTTATTTTTATTTTTATTTAAATTTTTATATCTACATTTATTTTATTTTATATTTTTTTTATTTTTAATTCCCATGTGTCTTATTCCAGCCGTGGCCACTTCCAAATTTATGAATACTCTTCAAGTTCCGCATCCATTTTGTACACAGATTTTAATTTTATTTTATATATTTCTCATTTTTCCTATTTTATATATGTAATCATATTTATGCATTTTATATATGAATTTTTATCCTGACAATTTATGCATACCATATATTTCCTTCACAGTATACTCATATATGCTGTGGACGGATATGCTTGTTGTCATGTTTTATTTGTTTAAATAAAGTTTACACAAGGCAATCTTAAATGATGATCACTTTGACTATGTCTCTGAACTTGTCGTCATCTAATTGATTGGCGTTTTTGCTCCTCCCTTTGAGGAGGAGTTCTGTATGTTTTTTTGGTATAAATATCTCCTATGTTGGCCGGAGATTATGTCCTTTGATGACGCCCTGGAGGAGGGGCGAAACGCGTCGACGTCATTTCCGGCCGAACGCAATCACCGACGTCACATCCTGCCTCCGTGGAACGCACGCTTATCCAGCGGCATTCACGGAAGTTTTTCTGATAAGCCTGCCTTCGTTTAAACTCTGTGAGTAGCGCATTGCGCGCATATACTTTTTATTGCAACGGTATTTCACCATTTAGCATTCCTTTCCTTGAGGCATTAATCTGCAAGACCCATGGAGATGGCACCAGTAGCAAGCCCCCAGATATCCGGGTCATCCTGAACCACCAGCCAGCTTCACATCTTATGTCCCATGGACTCAGATCACAGTCTCTCTGCTTGATTTCATAGGCACAGCCTCTGCATCTGGGTGAGTCCAGTCCAAGAAGGGACTTTCTACTTTGCTGGACTGTTTTTTACTTTTTTACTTTTGTTGGCACTTAACTCATGTTATTATTTATGTGCAAATATTGTGGTTTATTATTGTAGTCTCACTTCCATATACACCTACAGGTTTGTAGCCTCACCACTACTACACACACCAACAGATTTGTATATTGGTACACTGTTTGTTAGTATTTGCTAGCGCTGTTCCTTTTTTCCGTTGTTCACACTTTCACGTGTATAGCTGAAAAAAAGAAAAACTCTTTAAAGTTACAGTGATACTTAAAATATACTTATAAATGGCAGCCATAGGTCAACCATGTGTGCCAGAAATGAGAAAAGACTACAGTAGACAGTAATTTTGCAAACCTGCCCAGAGATAAAAGCCTGTACTTGCCCATCAATACTTCTGGTGGCATTATATTCCAGTACAGACAATTATGCTTTTGTCTACAGTAATATCTTTATTAGTAATATTTAAAAACATCCAAACAATGAACAAGATAAACTATCTAATCATAATAAACCAAAAATGTCTGTTAGAATACAACACCCAAAAGACAACTTAGATGTGTGTTGTAACTCTTTGGCCTCATGCACACAGACGTTTAAAAAGGGCTGTAAAGCTAGTACAGACACCAGGAAAAAAGCAGCGTTAACGCAATTTTTTTCCCGCGTTTTGCATTGAATTCAATGCACATTAATTCTGGGCCTCTTCCCGACAACCCTGGCTCGGTGTTTGTCGGGGTCTGAGGGCGGGGGCTTATCGGAATCTGGGAGCCCCCTTCAAAAAGGGAGCACCCAGATCCCAGTCCCCCACCCTATGTGAACGAGTAAGGGGTACATCGTACCCCTACCCATTCACCTGGGGGAAAAGTGTCAATAAAAAAAAACGTACTACACAGGTTTTTAAAGTAATTTATTAGGCAGCTCCGGTGGTCTTCTTCTGACTTCGGAGGTCTCTTGTGACTTCTCCGGCCTCTTCTCCCGCTCTCTGGTGCCTTCTGCCAAGCTCCTCCGCTATCTTCATTCAGCTCTTTTACTAGCGGAGGAGCCTGGTCTTTTCCTCCGCCGCCGTTCTCGTCGCTCTTCGCTCTTCTCTCTTCCGATTTTGACACAACGCTGTCTCCCGCTTTTATGTGGTGTACGCGGTGCGTTGCGATTTATATAGGCATGTGGGTGTGGTCACCGGATGATGTCACCCGGTGACCCCGCCCTCTTGTAACGTCATAACCGGGGCATGATGGGATTCTGATGTCCTAAGGGGGCGGGGTCACCAGGTGACATCATCCGGTGACCACGCCCCCATGCCTATATAAGTCACAATGCACCGCTTACACCGCATTACAGCGGGAGACCGCGTCGTGTCAACATCGGAAGAGAACGGCGGCGGAGGAGAAGACCGGGCTCCTCCGCTAGTAAAAGAGCTGAAAGAAGATAGCGGAGGAGCTCGGCAGAAGGCACCGGAGAGCGCGAGAAGAGGCCGGAGAAGTCTCAAGAGACCCCTGAAGTCAGAAGAAGACCACCGGAGCTGCCTAATAAATTACTTTAAAAACCTGTGTAGTGTGTTTTTTTTTTTTTTAATTGACACTTTTCCTCCCAGGTGAATGGGTAGGGGTACTTTTTGAAGGATCTGGGGGCTTTTTGAAGGGTGCTCCCATATTCAGATAAGCCCCCACCCGCAGACCCCGACAACCACCGGGCAAGGGTTGTCGGGAAGAGGCCCTTGTCCTCATCAACATGGGTACAAGGTGCTTTGGGGTGGGGTGCGCAGGGCCCCCCCTGCCCCAAAGCACCAACCCCCCCCCCCCATGTTGAGGGCATGTGGCCTGATACGGTTCAGGAGGGGGACGGTGTTCTTCCCCTTTCCTTACCTACCGGGCTGCGTGCTCGGATATAGGTTTGGTATGGATCTTTGGGGGACCCCACGCCATTTTTTTTCGGTGTGGGGTTCCCCTTAAGATCCATACCAGAACAAAGGGCCTGGTATCGTCTTGGGGGGAACCTCACGCAAAAAAAACTGTTTACATTTTTGCGGGGCGCCCCTTCAAGATCCTCAGCACACAAGTCGGATCATCTTGATCCGACTTCTGGTACGACTTGTATTCAAATCAATGGGCTCCCATAGGGAACCATTGATTTTAAATGGAGACAGAAACGCCGGACGAGGCTTAACACAGCGTTAAGCCTCGTTAATTGCCGTTTAACACCTTTTGCCGGCGTCTGACGTTTTTACAGCTCTAACGCTGGAGCCTCAGAACGCACTGGTCCTGTTTTTTTTTTTTTACAGCTTACAAACGCCTATGCCATTTGCAGCTCAAAAAAGCCTAGGTCGGCATGAAGCCATAGACCAACATGGACAGGCGTTTTTAAGCTGCAAAAAACGCTCAAAAAAGCGGCTGTAAAAACGTCCGTGTGCATGAGGCCTTAAAGTACAACTACACTTTTACTAAGCCTCACCTTCCCTAGCCTCCTAATCTAAATAAAAATGGAGGTTTTACATGGCCTGGGAGATGAATGACATAATTGTGTGTACTGTGAAATGGGGACTTTTTCCCACAGCCACCAATTGAATTTAAACTGTCAAGGCAATTTTTCTATCTCGTTTATGTGCGTTTGTGAGGTAATGGATATTTTTTGTAAACTTACACCTATAGGGACATGAGTGGATTATGCAATACGTTTTAATTTCTATGTTACTATATTTATTAAATATAGTGTATCATTCATTTTATAATTTTTTTTTGTTTGTTTTTTTTTTTTTACAGGGAATGCTAAGTTTTTTTTTTTTTTTTTTTAACAACATTTAAGAGAGTTGAATACCTTATTTATTGTACAGTATAGGTACATGAAGGCAGACCTATCTGTTGTATAAATATGCAGGCTCCATCTTACTTCATAAAGCAGTGGATGTGACTTTCAAAACCTTGTTGACACCATTTTAAAATTACCTTATTTTTTTTCTTGAAATGGTAAATTTTTTCAGTTTAAACATTTGATGTTTTCTATTTTCTATTGTGAATAAAATGTAGGTTTGAGATTGGCAAATCATTGCAATCTGTTTTTTATGTAGGGTTTGCACAGCGTCCCAACTTTTTTTGGTGTGGGGGTTGTAGATTCGTTTCATAATTTATGGCTATTGCTTTATATAGTTAAGTCTCCTTCAAATGTATTACTATGGATGTTCAACTGAATTCCTTTACATTTTGAATGGGCTTTCTAATACAAATATACTGTTATCAGGAAGCCCTCTGTATAATCTCTTTCAGATTTACATTTTTATTATAATCGTCATAAGTCCTCTGAAGAACACCTTTTAAAATTGAAAACTAGCTAATGTACCACACATTCATGAAGGGATTCATTAAGGCCCCTTTCACACTGGGGCGGGAGCCGCGGTGACGGTAAAGCAGCGCTATATTTAGCGCTGCTTTACCGTCGTTTTATCCGCGGGGATTCGGCCGCTCGCGGTGCGGTTTTACCCCCGCGAGCGTCCGAAAAAGGGTTAAAATCCCCCGCAAAGCGCCGCTGTAGCGGCGCTTTTCTGCGGTATTACCGCGGTGTCCCATTGAAATCAATGGGTAGGAGCGGTGAATACACCGCTCCTATACCGCTCCAAAGATGCTGCTAGCAGGACTTTTTCTACCGTCCTGCTAGCGCACCGCTCCAGTGTGAAAGCCCGCCGGCTATTTTTAACGCTGTACCGCCTGAAAACCGACCCAGTGTGAAAGGGGCCTAAGGGTCCTTTCACACAAGAAGTTTTATCACATCCACCTGTTAGATTTACAGGTGGATGTGATCAGAAGCTTAACTCCTTCACGCCAACTGTATGTAAATTTGCATTCATGGCTTGAAGGGGTTATACTGGAATGATGCCTGTACCGTTTTTTTTTTTTAAAGAGCAGGCGGTTGGCTCTTTAGTGATGACAACCGATGCAGCGGTCGGGGGTTGTCCCGCCACTTTCAACTGCTCTTCCCGAGCCACCAGCCGGCGCGTCCGCCGGCTAGGCTGAGACCCGAACAAAGCCGAATATGGCTCTGATCGGGTCTCTTATGTAAAATCCCGGAAGCGACGTCATGATGTCACTTCCAGTTTACTCGGCTGCCGATGGCGCCAATTAAAAAAAAAAAAAAACAGTATTCCCCCAGACCCCTCCATAAAGAATACCTGTCACCACCTACTGTTGTCCCAAGGGATGTTTACATGTGTGAAGTTGTGGTGCTGCTGTACCAGACAGGACACCCCGATAAAGAAGGTCAGAAGAGGTCGGGTTTAAAATGTGAAGAACTGTTTCATATGTATGAAATGTCAGGCGGTATTTAAATGGTGTAAAGAAAAAACTTTATGTTTTAAATAGTCTAGGGAGGGGATAGAATCCCTCTTAAGGTTTAGATTTATGTGTCCTTGAGAATCACTCCTATGATTGCCCATTTTGACTATTGCCACTGAGAAAAAAAGTGAGGGAAAAGCCTTAATTTTTACAGCTGTCACTAAAACATATTTTTAGGGTAAATCTGCCAATGGGGGCACCTGATTTGATGGCCGATGTCTAATAGGGAATTCCCCTGACTGTGGAGGGATTCTCTCTCACATCCTGTTGCATCTCTAGTCCCTAACAGGACACACAGCAAAAACAAAAAAAAAAAGACAAATTTAAACTTTTGACACTTTACAACCTATAAATAAAATTAGCTTCACATGCACTTTAACATCTGTTAGAAAACTGTTTATTCACACCCTTGCAATAAGATTCAGGATATAAAATAAATGATTGTGGTGTATCTGGTTAAATGTTCAGCTTCTGAAAAGTGACTCCTACAGTAAGAGTAATTATATTTTTACTGTCTGTCTTGGAGTTAAACTTTTATGTTGACAAGACGGAATTGCAATGAAACACTGCTATATTCTGAGCCCTACAAGAAATCTCAATTAAATACAATGCAACAAGCAAACACTTGCCCGGGCTTTACTTGGTGTAAGTTAATTACCCATGGAACATTTTGTGGCGTGCAAAAGTATCATTTTTTTCTTTAAGATTAGCAGGTATGTGGCACTGCAAATGACAGTATTCATCATCTCTTAATCCCCACACGGCAAGGAATGTAAATATGCGTTTATGCTTTTGGTAGCCCAAACGTAAGGACCACATACAGACATTTCCCTGATTCTGAGCTGTAGTTGAGGGCGATGTTAAATTACAGATTATTAATATAGTTTAGCCCTAGTGTGCTATTCCATTCCGCTGTGCCATCTTTAAACCAGAATCAATAATATTTAAAAAATAACATATTTTCATTTACCTGTCCTGGTATACTATGTGATTTTCACCTTTTTTTTTTCTTTGGTTGTAAACCTCAGACATGACATATGAAGAAAGCATAGCCCTCTATAGTGTGTACTTGTCTCAATTAAGAGCACTGTGTCATTTCTGTCTGCTGCTTCATTCCTCTTCTATCAGCATGAATCATTTCATGACAAGTTTTCCTGACACCAAGAGAAAAATGGTGACAGAGGAGGGACATCCAGCAGATTGACAGACTTGGCTCTGTTCCTGTGAGCTGTGTGAAGGGGAGGGGGTGTGTCTCTCCCCACCAATCAGCTCTCATAACTCTCCTCGCTGAGCTCTTCAGAGTATAATTTCAGCTCGCTGTCCCCTTTTTTTCTAAACTCTCAGGCAAGCTTTGTAAATTCAGTACTTTGAATGGATTTAGAGAAGACTGCAGATAAATAGGTACAACTTATGTAGGAGGTTTGGTTTTCATCTCTGTGTAACACATGAGGCCAGTTACTTCACTGGGTATATGTTTTAAATGCAAGTAGTGTAAGTACCTGAATTTACCTTCGTATCAGACCATAGCGCACAGTCTGTACAGCAGAGCTTGGAGAAGAGAAGCAGCACAAGGAGCCAGTCAGATACACTGCAGTGTAAGGAGCCATACTGAAAGGAGGGGAGAGCAGAGAGATGAGCTTCTCTTTGTACTGTTTCTCCTTCCAATGTACACTCAGGTGGAAAAGTGAAACTGCATTAGAGAAAAATCAGGTCTTCTCCTTGCTAGCCATGGCTGTGTGGTGTAACAGAGCTGTGTGAACCTCAGAACTGGATGGACAGAAATGCATTTGTGTATTTAGCGGTTTGGACTTCAGCTTTAACAATTTTGTGTAATGCTTATCTATTCAAACTCTACTAGGCATCAATTAGATTTACTGAATTATAATATTTTATAATATTTTAGAATTTTTTATAGTCTTGCTCAAAAAATAAATCCAAAAAAGTGGAATATCGGCACAAAATGACCGGGTAAGAACTCCCGCAGGTAATACATAACATATTTAGCATGATCCAACCAGCGTTGAATACGCAACAAAATAAACTTTATGTCCCATGTATGGTTGAAGAAACTTGTCCATATCTGTTGGATTACATTTTGTTGAGTCAGGTATATGTATTTTTGTTAATGCACGTCTCAAAATTTGGAACGTTTCCAGTGAAAATGATCAGTATCGACACACTGAAGTTTGGGGTTCTTTCTTGTAATTCCTGGACCTTTTTGGCTTCTTGGCAAGCTGGAACATAGCTTAGTTAATGACTGCTCCAAGGGGGTAATTCAATACACATAGAAGCGACTCAATGCTGCAACTCCCATTGACTCAGTGCGAGTTTCTGCCAATCACCTTAGCTTATCAGGCAGAGCAAGAAGGTAATTCAAAGACGCCCGCCTGTTACTTTCTTTTTTTATTGACACGCACATCAGTCATATTAAATACCTCTCTGATAAGTCACTTTACTCATTTCAGTTTGACAAATTGGTGTGGGTATTGTATTTTACAGTATTTACAGCAAAATGTGCCTTGCATGGGGGAAGGCTGGTTCTATTATCTTATTTTGGTCTTCTGTGTTTGCTGATTATGCCTTCAGGACGATGACATACCAATGATGTTCTTTTGGGTTAATATATATAGCACAGTATCATCTTTCAGCTTGAAGACAAACTACTTCTCACCTTGTGCTTATTCAACATGAGTTGGATCCATAAATTACCGTATATACTCGAGTATAAGCCGAGGCACCTAATTTTACCACAAAAAACTGGGGAACCGTATTCACTTGAGTATAAGCCTAGGGTGGGAAATGCAGCAGCTACTGGTAAACAATGCCCATCTGCAGCCTCACTGTGCCCACCTGTATCATCAGTGTCCATCTGCAGCCTCACTCCCCATTTGCAGCCTCACTTTGTCCATCTGCAACCTCACTGTGCCCACCTATATAATCACTGCCCATTTTCAGCCTCACTGTGCCAATTTACAGCCTCACTGTGCCCATCTGCAGCCTCACTGTGCCCACCTGTACCTTTGATTACAAACAGCGGGTGTCTCCCGCTATGTCATGCAACTGCAGTCTTAGTTCAGCGGTCGTCCACTGTAACAAAGCCCCACCTCCTCCTCGTCTGTTATAGACGGAACACTGATTCAGTTTTTCAGCATTGTATCAGTGTTCAGTCTATCACGGACGAGGAGGAGGTGGGGCTTTGTTACAGTGGACGGCCACCTAACAGTTAAGACTGCATGACACAGTGGGAGACCCTCACTCGAGTATAAGCTGGGGGGGGGGGGGGGGGGGCTTTTTCAGCATTAAAAATTCGCTGAAAAAGTCGGCTTATACTCGAGTATATACGGTATGTCCACTTTAATTTGCAGTTGGTTTTGGGATAAAGTAGCTGGAGGCCTTAGATACTGAATACAGTAGAATACATCTTGAACACCACTCCCCATGCTTGCATGACCTCAGACAGGGGGCTTCTGTCACTTTGTGGTTCACTTCAAACATGACTGAATTTGTGTTTTCTAGCTCAATATCACCTTGGCATATGTATATTATTTAATATCTGTTTTGTTATACATCCTTGTGGTTTCCTGATGTGCGTTTTACAGTTTAAAGGATTATCCAATTACCTTTGTGCTATGGGACAAATCATTGCATTTGTTTCTGACCTCCCACTTAAATTGATAATGACATGTATTGATAAACCTGTAGCAATCGTAATCTGCTTGCTTAATATTGCATTTGTTGTATGGCTTGTATAAGTGCTCTTTATTTAGGTGTGATGTTTGTATTGCTGTTTAAATTGGTGGAAATCTAGATAGATAAAACTTCGTACAGGGCTTTAGTTTGCAGCATATTGCAGATGAAGAACACGAAGAATGTGTGGTCACTGAAGCAGAAAAGGGATGCCTGGGAAATGAGTTGTCCTCATGTTCCTCTATTGGTCTGAGGCCAACAGGTTAATGAAATGATTCTCTAGGGCTGGCTGGACACCTAATGAGCAGCTGGTTTGATGTCTGTACATATCTCACACTTATCTCTTCCTTGACATGTTAAACACAGGCTGACTTTCTTTGTGCAATTTGTAGTTCAGATATTATTTGAGATAAGTCAACATTATTGTGTTTTTAAAACTCTGAAGGAATTGAATTGGCTAAGACTGTATAGGCCTGTTGTGTACTAGCTGGGGTTTGGATGACATTTATAATAAGTCACTTCTAGAGAGCCCAAGATGCTTAATTGCATAAAGATTAAGGGTTCTTTCACACGGACGTGTCCGTGTACGGAGCACGCTCTACTCAGCGGGGGATCGATCCCTCGTTCCCCGCTGAGCAGGCAGATGACAGGTCCGTCTCTGCACTCTGTGCAGGGACGGACCTGTCAGAGCACCGCTTTCCCCTATGGGGGATCGGATGAAGACGGACCGTAGAGTCCGTCGTCACCCGGTCCGATCCGCAGACAGATGGAAAAGTAGGGTCTGATGTCAGCGGACATGTCACCGCTGACATCCGTCCCTCCATAGAGGTCTATGGAGCATCCGTTCAGGTCCGCCTAAAAAAACGAAAGGCGGACCTGAACGGCTCATCCGTGTGAAAGAGACCTTAATCTTTGAGAAAACGTTGCCTTAAAAAAAAAAAAAAATTCCCTAAGCTTTGTAATTGTTTGCTTGGCTTCAGGATTTTTATGTAAACATTAAATAGTTTGGATTAAGAGTTTATTCACACCAACTTTTAGGCCCCTTTCACACGGGCTGCTCCACTATGCAGAAGCCGCTTGCTCAGCGGGGGATCTCTCCACTGATCTCCGCTGAGCAGGCAGATGACAGGTCTATGTCCCCTCCGCTATGCAGAGCGGACACGAACACAGTCCCACTCTCCTTGATGGGCAATCGGATGGAAATGGACCAACTGTCCATTTCCATCTGGTGCAATGCACTAGACGGATGCAAAATAGGACCACCATCCATCGGTTTTTGGCAGACAGGATATCGCTGGGAGTCAGCGGACACCGCTGCTCTATAGAGAACAATGCAGGGTCCGACCAGGTCTGCCTGATAAACTGACAGGCGGACCTGATTGAACAGCCCGTGTGAAAGACGCCTCACTCTGTAATGCATGTGTTTTTCATACCATGATGTTTGTTATTAAAAACACAATACACCGCGCAATGTGGTATACTGCAGTGTGATGTGCTATAGCCCACTTATATACAGCGTGCGTGCTGGGGTGCAGTGCATTGTCATAGCACTTATTGCTGAATGTGTTGTGGTGTGGATGAGTCTTTTAAGACTGTCTACCAAATGTGTATTTAAGTTGTGGGTGGAGCACGGTGGACTAATTCAGACTCTGGATTCTTATACAGCTTGGTTGCTCCAACAAGTGAGATCTTTCTGCTATCACTTTCAATTCTGTTTCTGATCCCCTGGGTGTTGTCACCTACTTTTGCTGCATTCGCCACAATATATATTTAAAAAAAAAATCTAGCAAGGAGGGTGGGGTCCTTTATAATAGCCACAGAAGGTGTGCAGAATCTCAAACCCAGATATCTACCAATAGAGCTCCTAAGACTTATAGGTAATTGTTAGCTGGTTTACCTCCCCAAAATCTTCCCAAAACAACATAATTTTTAGGTGTGCAAGCCCTTTAAATTGCCATTGGTATACCTGATATCTTAGAATTGCTATTCATTTATTGTCAGAGAAATCCATTTCATTAAAAAATGGATAGTGTTTTGTTCTCGCAACACGTTACCCAGTGGCCTTTGTGCAGCTCGTCATGCAGCTAAATCCTCCTATACTGCCAATATATGAGACCGTGTACAAATATTGAATTGATTGAAATAGCAGGGTGGGTGAAACTGGCAGAAATATAGAAAGGTACATACAACAAGAAACATGAATCAACAATGCATTTTACTACTAAAGTGTGTAGCAGATGTTGGGTACAAGTAAGTCCAGTCCTTGCAGGTGATTCTACCATTCAGGAATAACCTGTTCTTTCAGGCTCAACGTGTACCCACGATTGTGGCTTCTTCCACCTGTGTGTGAAGAATCCTGGGAGGTACAGATGTACAGCAGGGTCAAATATCTGCTCTAACTGTCCTGTAAGTGAAGGTGGGAGCAGTGATGTTTGACCACTAAGTGAAGCTTAAACAAGGTTGACTGACAGTTCTGAAGTCCTATGCTGGAGGCATGATGGAAGGGATGTGTGTTTGTGCATAAATCCTACATACATTACTGTTATATTATTTTTTTTCAGTTATTGCCTTTTCTTAAATCATACCCCATCAACTATTTTAACTTCGGAATGTTGGAATACTGAAGCATTTATGCATATGATAAAATGTATATTCACCCTGAATAATTTATGGGTTTCACAAAAATGATGCAAGCTTATTCAAGAACTTTGTGCAAAGAGTAACAATGTATGTACAAAGAATAGTATTCCATAGAAATCCTCAAACAGACAGATTTGATTTGAGTATTTACACTTAAAGTGGATTTAAACCCCCCCCCCCCCCCAATCTTTTTTTAATTAGGACTCGTATTTGTTACAGCAGAGGATGTAATTGTATCTGTGCCCAGTCTTGCCACAAAGAGTTAATCCAGCACTGAGCAATCCTCTTATCTATCTTCAGTAAAATAAAAATGGACACACAGAGAAATAGGTGCCCCTTTCTTCCCCCTTGCTGTGACTGACAGGTGATTTCCTTATCTCATGCATCAGCGTGAGAGAGGCATTCTGTGTACTTCACATCCCCCCTCCTTTCTTCTCCAGCTATCCCAGGATTGGCTGCTCTATACCTCAGCATGATTGGGCATGCTAAAGACATGTGGTGAATTTCCTGGGTTTTGACTGGATGTTAGTGATCATGGGGCATAATCCACGAGACCCGCAGAAGTTCAGTGTAAGAAATATCGATGCCTGGCCAAGGGGAGTGTAGAGTTGGGCGGGGAGTCTACTGACATAAAGACTCCACCCACCGAGCCCTGGACAACCGACCTGCACACAGAATCCGGAGTATTGCAGGGCTCTAAACAGCTAAAGGGGAGATATTTGACAGGTAAGGATACATGCAGGAGACATGTATATCCTTATAGATCAGCACTATGGAAGTAATTTAGAAAGGATGAGTGGGTTTACATCCACTTTAAACATTGCTCTTTGCACTGGTTTAATGAAAAATCTTTAAATGGTTGGTTACTGAAAAGCCTCATACACACGATCGGACCGTGGACCAACTTTCCCGTGGATTTTTGTCCAAAGGGCGTTGGCCCCAAGTTGGTCTTGCATACACACAATCTGACTTTTTAGGCAACAAACATGAGCGTAGTGACGTTTCAACGTACTGACGACACTTCAAAAGAGGACGTTCAAATACTCCAGCGCCACCTTTGGTCAACTTCTATATTGTCTGATCTTTTGCATTGGTTCTGAGCATGCGTGTTTGTACAAAAGTCCGTTGGTTTTGTGTACACACGGACGGACTTTGGTCCATCAGACTTTTGTTGGCAGAAAGTTGGTCCGTTCGCACAGCCAACAAAAGTCCGATGAAACCTGGAAAAAGTTGGTTCGATGGAGCGTACACACGGTCGGATGTTGGTCCAAAACAGCTAATTTGCATGTTGGTTGTCAAAAAGTCCGATCGTGTGTACGGGCCTTAAGAGTGGTTATATTACAGAATGTCTTTCCTCAATAGTGGTGTTGATGGCAAGTTACAGTTTAACCATTCAGCTATCCTATATTTATGACTGCTAGGTATTTATGATTAGTGTTGAGTAAATGACTATATACTTGTTTTAGTAGGAACACCGTGTTTTTAAACTAGTAAAACAGGTTAACTGGTTCCCGACCAGCTCACGCAGATCTACTGCAGCATAATGGCTATCCTGGGCAAAACCCTGTACGGGTACGTCCTTCCCTTTTTTGGCCACCAGAGGGTGCGCGCAAGTGCTGCTTGGCGGGGGGACCCAATGCGCCTGGTCGGCGGTCGGGATCACATGTACGAGCGCCAGAACGGGGATTTGTGTGTGTAAACCCATGTGCAACTGTGGCTTAATTTTGTGAAAAAAATACATTTTGGAATGGACCAGGTGGAGAATGAGTGACCCAATATCAGAAGGTACAACAGCTAGAACTGTAAAGCTGGCCATGCTTTTTTTTTTTTTCCAGACACCAAGCTAATTAGCTGAGTGGGAAAAAAAAACACCCAATACTTCTATTCCCACAAGTGAGGTGGCGCAAGGAATGGCCCCATAGGGGGATATTGCATTCTCGTAGCAGCACCCACCACTGTCCGAGTACACTGATCAGCGACTGCAGCTGCACTGCAAATTTGCCTGGTCCCTGCTGAACCTACCAAATGTTCTTCAGTGAATTGGCAGCTTAAAGGCCCGTAAACTATTAGAAAATCGGAAGTAAAATTTAGTCCAATGAACGATCTGCCGATTTTCGGATTGTTGGTTTCGACAGCCGATTCCGTATTTTCGGTGGACAAAAACTGGATGTGCAGGCTGTAACATTTATGTCATATGTGAACACAAAGTCTGATTTTCTTTAATTGGTACAGTTTTCGTCTGAAAAAAATCGTAAAAGCAAGACTACTCATGCTCAGAATCTAAATAACACATACAAAACAATATATCACATTACATCACTTCTGAAGTTAAATTCGGTCGTACGAGAATTTTTGTATGTCAAGTAACTTCTTCACTTTTGATATGAGACTAGCATGCAACAAACTGACCAAATTCATCCGATAATCTGATCGTGTGTACCCAGCTTAAGTCTTTGCATCAGATGTTTTGATGTACTGTGCAGGCTGAATAAAAGTAGGCAGTCACATATGGCACAGGCATCATAAGAAGTAGGTTTTGTATTTACAGACACATTTTTATTGTATATTAGATGGAGATGTAGGTTTATATTTGCATAGCAAATGTTAAATAGTTTTTCCTAGAGCTTTAATTTTACTGAGATTTTATATGCAGTTTGTAATGTTTATGGTGATCCTAAAAGAGCCTTTTATATTGGTATGTCACAGACTTGGATCCAGAAACTGTTTATCTCTTTACAAGAAATGTGATCTAATTCTAGTTGAGTAATGTTATTCATAGCTTGACACCAGGCAGACCTTAGCACAGATGTTTGGGTGACCTGTCACCTCATTTTTAGCTTGAATCACTATATTAACCTATATATATGCAAACATTCATCAGTTTGCCCACTTTTCAGGCTTCCTGTTTATATACGCTGGCCTTGTATCCTGTTCTACAGAAACCAAATAATTCCCTCTAATCTACAATGTATTTTTATTTTTTTTTGTCTTTTTTTGTTTTGACACTTTTCTTAATCTAACTAATGTTTTGTCTTCAATGCTATAAATTAAAGGTAGCTAAAGACGCTACATGATCCCCCAAACTTTGTCCAGATTGAGCAATGATTAACCTCCCTGGTGGTATTGGCTGGGGGGTGAATTTTTACTACCAAATGCGGTAACCCAGAGCCACACTCAGGATTGCATCGCAGGATCCATGTACAGTTTACTTACCTTGTCCCCAGGGTCCTGCAATGTCCCCCCGCTGTGTCCTCCGCCGGATCATCCGCCTGATTCATCATTGTTCCGGGCTCTGTTCCCTGCAAGAGTTGCGACGCACGGGGCGGAGCCCAGCGGCAAATTCAAAAAGTGAAAAACATAAAACACTGTAATCTGTAAGAATACATTACTGTATCAAATCATTTGACCTCCCTTTTGTCCCTAATGCTTTGTCCAGTGCCCTGCCTGCAGTTTTATATTATAAATACTGTTCTTTCTGCCTGGAAACTTGAGATTGTCCATAGCAACCAAAAAGGGGCTCTTAACATCAAAAGCGGGTTTTAGACCAGCTAGAAAACGGCGATAGTCAATTAAAATCACTTGCAGAATTGAGCGATAGTGATTCGAGGAGAAAATCGCCATCAAACACTGAAAGTGACGACAGCGACAATTCTGCGACTGAGCAAATTTCAGTGTTTTTGATTACATTATTGAATACAATTATTATTTGTTATAATTATTTACTATATTATAATTTATGATTTTGTGTTTCAAACTTTTTATACCCGGGATGTCTACTAGACTCTTGTTTGGATAGATTCAAGTGTGCTATTACTAAGAATTACAGGCCTACAATATAAAACGCCAAATTTCCATGCAAAACAATGTACTGCTTGGAGATTCAAAAATCTGACATAATCGTACCGCCAGGGAGGTTAATAAAGCAATGTTGTCATTTGAAATCCTCTCCAGGGTTTTTGATTTGCTGGGATAGTGGACAGAGTAGTATTGTGGGCCATGTCTGAAGTATTTCCCAAGGCATACTGAGGTTTATTTACTAATATTGGAGAGTGCAAAATCTGATGCAGCTGTGCATGGTAGCCAATCGGCTTCTAACTTCAGCTTAAGTTCAATTAAGCTTTGACGAAAAATCCTGGGAGCTGATTGATTTCTATGCAGAGCTGCACCAGATTTTGCACTCTCCAGTTTTAGTAAATCTCTTCCACAGGTTTGCTTTGTTACCTTTGTATGCTAAGGCCCCTTTCACACGTATACGACTTGTCCCACGATTTGGGACTGCAAAGTAGCATGACAAGTCGTTCCCCATGATTTCCAATGACAGCCATTCATATTAGTACGACTTCAAAGTAGTCCCTGCACTACTTTGGTCCGATTTTGGTGCCACTTACACAGGCATTCCTTGAAATTGCAGCCGCATCGCGGTAAAATCGCGACTTTGAAGTCGCACAACTGTGAAAGGGATCTAAAGGTGCATTGAGCCATCTGTGATCAGGGGGAGATTACATTCAGTCTCTGATGATGGTTTGTGTGTCTGCTCAGTACATAGACATGTATTCTCGGGTGATATAATCATGCAGGTCTGTGCACATATCTGAAACAAGAAAAATGATTTTGCGACTAGGTCATACCTCCATTTGTGACTGCCACCTGATATCCCTTCTAAAAAATTGACATTTAACTGTGAAAAGCTGTTGATACCACTGATGGGATAGATTTGTAACATTGCAAATTCTGAACAGATATTCAGATATTATTTTCTGTAGGGCACCTCATGAAATTTTTCAGCCTCTCCTCAATGATCAAACACGCGTTCCACTAACGTTTGAGATTTTTGGTATATTTCTGTGAAGTTTTATTGATGGTTGAGCGTGTAAGGCAACTTGTGTGCTGGATTTAGTGTCTGGTAAAGAGGCCCTACATTCCACTAAGACAAGCTAAATTGCTTTGTTATGACACCAGCATATGTAGAGCGGTGGTATTGAAAAGCTTTCCTACAAGAATGCCAAATCACCTTTAGCAGGGGAAGACAGCAATTACCTGAGTGCCTTGCTCTGTATTACCTGAAATACAGGTAGTGTCCATCCTGAGACTGCAGAGCGTGACTGCTAGAGGAGAATTCTGTTCCTAGCCATGGTCTTATAAATGGCACCATTGTTCTCGGCACCATTAATTACTTAGCTGGCTGTTCTGTACCATGTTACTGTTCTTATCACAGCAATGTTGGTGTATACACTGCATAAACATTCAGCCATGATGTAAACATTTTTGTAAGATCATTTATGTATATACTGTATAATTGTATTCTCTATTTGTATTAGTTAATTTCATAATGTATGGGGTAAGCTTATGCTTTTATTAGATCTCTACAAAAATTAATCTCACTAAGGCCTCTTTCACACTTCTACGACTTGTCCCACGATTTGGGACTGCAAGTCGTTCCCCATGATTTCCAATGACAGCCATTCATATTAGTACAACTTCAAGTCGTTCTGACTTCAAAGTAGTCCCTGCACTACTTTGGTCCGATTTTTGATGCCACTTACACAGGCATTCCTTGAAATCGCGGCCACGAATCGCTGTAAAATCGCACTACTTTGAAGTCGCACAAGTGTGAAAGGGGACTAAGCATGTTTTGTAAGGTTAACCTATGATCACAAATCGGAACTCGACATTCAGCAGCTCAGAGAAGGGAGTCCATCATAAGAAACGTATTGGGGGCTGCCATGGCTAACTTAACCTTTTGAGAATATCTGTTCTCTGGCTGTCATGCTGATGCTTTGCCTTCATTCCTTTCTGAGTCTTTGGCCTAGAATAGAGATAAGGAATTCTGACACTCATTTGCAGCATGTTTGTTAGAGTCAACCACGAAATTGCCATGCTCGAGAGAGCTTACAAACTTTTCCTGTAACAAGGGTAAAATTATGTGGGGTAAGACTCTGCTTAAAACTGACCTAGTGCTTCAGATGTGGATATGGCTGTGTATGGCGCTGCACCTGCCACGCCACAGCCATATCCATATCCAGAGCTGCTGTTAGAAATCATGGGGCCCCATACTGCCTACCGCTCCCTCCCACCCCCAGAAAATTCCAAATGATATTTCCGCTGAAAATACACTAAAATCATTATTATATGACATATTTACCAGACCCTTCCCCTGCTCTCCATCCTAAAACGTCCCTTTGTGTGTGGGCAGGAGAGGAGGGAAGCTGGAAATGCTGCAGGGGAAAGGGGTGCACAGAGGGGGCCAAAAAGCAGAGTGATTAGGGCATACTAGAGCTGATCCTCTGCAGCTCAGCTAGAGGAAGATTGCAGAGGAGAAGCTGGCAGCACTACATCGGTGTCTGCAGTAAGGCAGTACATCTGACCCTCCTGCTCAGCAGGTGCCCCAGCCCCCCTTTTGAACTTATAGGATCTGGGCCTAGTCCAAAAGGGATGGCTATACTATCTTATCAATGGCCCTGTCCACATCTGAAGCACCGGGTCAGTTTTGAGCAGCATCTTACCCCATATATGTGCACGCTTCTGAATTAGTGCCTGACACCTGCTCCCACTATCTGAATTCCAATAGAAACACCGGTTATCCTTCAGCTTTGAGTGTCAGTCCAAGTCTACACGTGATCACGAAGATAAAATTACAGTGTATACAAATTGCAGTGTCCATAGCAATAAACCAATATTCATCTTGTACCGATATATTTTTTTTTTTGGTTATGCGGATATTCCTTTATCTGCTCCTTTCAATTTAAATTGATCAAACCCAAACATTTCATTTGGTGACATAGGGCTCCTGAGAATAGGTAAATAGGAGCACAAAATGTTTCCACAGCCACAGCAGATGAATGGAAACATAAACAGTAGATAGACCTTTGTCATAAAATAAAAAGAAACCTGTGTTCCCCCCACTGCAGCAGATATAACGGATATACGTGAGCTATATTTCCATCTCATGTTGCAGATTATGGAAACACATTTAGGAATGTAGCACTGCATTGTAAAGTAATCATGCTGGTTATAATTTAAGGACTAATGCCTCCCTTACCAATCAAATGTTAAATGCAAAACTTTCCTGTCATATTCAAATATGTAAATCCATTTTAAGTGACACATATTGGGCATCATTGTGTCCACCAAAGGTGGAAGAATAATCTTAGAGCCACAATTTAGATCTAACTTTATGATAGGCTGTAACATTTTTAATACATTGTCTGCTTTTCTGTTTCCCAAGCGAATAGTTTAGTTTTGGCTGGATATTTTCTTATTAAATTGACAGTCTAATTTTTCCTATTTAAAGGAAACCTTTGGAGATTTTAATGTTTGTGTGCTGTAAAAAGTGTATTGTTCCAGTGAAAGTGTCCTTTATGACCACCCAGCTACTCTTTATCTTATATGGCTGACCAGCATTTCTTATGAGAAAACTACCTGAAATTATGTTCATCAGATCCTCCCGACTACCCATGTAGTGCCATCCAAATGTCTTCCCATGGGTGGTAAATGGTTTGGTTGTCTTATGATATAATATATTTCTTATTCCTGCAGCCTGCACTGACCCCAGCAGTTGTGAAAGTGACATCATCTTTGCAATGAACCATAAATGCTGAATGACTATAATTACTGAACATCCGGCACAATGACTGACATTTTTATAGGAGTACCTGGGAGCACTCGCACACCAATAACCTCTCTTTAGGACTTGCTTTACACAGATAGGTCAACAGCCACGTAAACCTCTAAGCCACGCCACAAGAAAAAAATGTTCAATCGGCCAGCACCTGCTTGTCCAAAACACTGTCCAGACCCCATCAAACATATCCAGAAGTCATTCATCTATTTTCTTCCTTGAGGCTGTTGTAGACAAGTCACTCAGGCAGTGTGTAGGTAAAAGGGGAAGAGCACAGGGTCGCACTTCTTTAGGTGTTGGGTCAAGTAAAGTGTGTTCAATACAAGACGTGATTTCTTCTGCAGGCTTTACTGTTTTTTTTTTTTTTTCTTTTTAACATAGCGAAAAACAGTAGAAGTGTAAATGAAATTCATGGAATTTGTTATATCATATGTGTAATATGCATGAATGTGTCTTCTTGCAGCCAAACATTGGAAGGCTGGGTATCCCTCATGGGCCCTCTGGGGAGAAGGTGGCTGTGGTGACAGTGGATGATTGTGACACAGCAGTAGCAGTACGTTTTGGAATTATTATCAAGAACTACACGTGTGCCGCACAAGGAACCCAAACTGGATCCAAAAAGTAAGCTTTTGGTTAGATACACCTAAAGAAATTAGAAAAGTAAAGACCCTTTTTTTGTTGGTAGATTTTTTTGTCTTGTAATTCTAATGAAAGCTGAATGTCATAAGCCTACCATTTGGATTTCCTTCTTTCTGTTAAAAAAAAAAAAATATTTAGAACGCAGTAAGGCCTCTTGCATGATACTCCTGTTTGAGCATCTTCTCTTTCAGACGTATTTTTATTTTTTGTATGTAATTTCCCATATTTACACGCATTTTTGTGTATATGCTGTCGCGCATTTTGATGCAAGTGCACGAAAACGTATTTTCACATTCTCGCACTATATGTAAATGGGCATTTGTGTGCATTTGCGCATATTTGGCTGCATGAGGCATAAATTACTGACTAGAAAAGCTGATTTTTCTATTTATTTTTTTTACTGAAGAATGCACAGCGCTTGTTTACAAACCTGCGTGCCTAGGCACATTACAATCAATGTGCTGTATTTTAGCTTCCTTTAAAAAAAAAAAAAAAAAGTTGTACTCGGCTTTTTCAAGCTGCAGTGTACAAGAGGCCTAAATGTTACCTTTATCAAATATTTATGACTCATTCACCAGAAAGATTTACTTGTAGTGAATATTTGGTGTATGCCACATTCACTACATATTCTGTTTATTTTCTGACTTGCTAAATGTATGAATATTCACTTAATATTCTGAATGTATTTTGAATGTTAGCAGGATGCTACTGACTTTCATTAAATCATACAGTTATCACATTTAGACTTCTTTTCACCCATTGGTAAAAGAAAAAAAAAAAAAAACACTATCTGGTTTACCAACCATTTACATTTTCAATACTAAAAGCCTGTGTTTTTAAAGACAATGTTTGTTTGTGTTTTGAAGTCTCAATTTGATAATGATTTTTTTTTTTTTTTTAAGACTACTGGCAGTAGCATTCTAAAATCCCATAAGTTATTGATACTGATGTCATAGTGTTATAACGACCTTTTTTTTTTTTTTTTTTTAGGTCACTTGACTTAACAGGGCCCCTGTTGCTGGGAGGTGTTCCTGATTTGCCTGAGGACTTTCCAGTGCAGAACAGGCATTTTATTGGCTGCATGAGGAATTTAACGATTGACAGCAAACCCATAGACATGGCTAGTTTTATAGCCAACAATGGCACCCTAGCAGGTACTTGATGTACAATACAGTTTATTTTTTTATTTTTTTTTTAAATATTTATTATATTTTGTTCCTAAAAACTGACACACGATAATGGGATAAAATGATCTCCAGAGAGAGAGAAAGAAGCCATTTTGTATTTATTGGAATTGGTATAATATCAAGGCCCATTCACCACAATGGGCAAGCATTATGCAATTTGAAGGAGCGGTGTGATGCATTATTACAACACATTCCACTTTTTAACACCTTCCTTCCCAGCCTTTAGCAGATTGACGGCTGTGCGGGTGCTTTACCATCCTAACTGTATGACATTTGGCGTCCTTCACATCACTCCGCCCGTGTGCGGGCGGCAATCAGTGGTGAGCTGTGTCCCTCGGGTTCTTAAGGGCTCATGCACACAGGACATTTTTACAGCTGTTGTTAGGGGCCTCTGATGTTTTTGTAACTACTTCTAGATGCCCCTCGGTTTTAGCCTATGTGTCCATGCACACAAACTTTCAGAGGTGTTTGAAGGCATAAGCTTTTAGGAGCAGTAGAAAAAAATGACAACCTGTGCGTCCAGGAGCAGAGGCTGTTGAGCTGTAAAAAAGAAACGCTGTAACAAGCCTTTAGCCGCGTTTGGTGTTTAGGCATCTTTACATTATTGGGAGTGTCTTTACTGAAAAAACGCCCAAAAAACTTGGAAAAATTGCCATAAACGCTATTTAAAAACGCGGCTAACAGCGCATTTTCTATGCTGCTCTTTCTTGGCAGCAGTGCTGGCATTTTTTGAATGTCCTGTGTGCATGAGGCCTTATCACATGATCAGCTGTGTCCAATCTTAGCTGATCACATGTAAACAAATTCTGGTTATCTGCATTTGCTTTCCTCAGCACTGTCAGTGTCTGAGGAAAGGAAAGCAGATGACCAGCTTTACAGTTACATGGGGACATTTACACTGATAATCAGGGCACTAATAATCAGTGCAGCATCAGTGCACATCACTGAAGAAGAAAAATTACTTATTTGCAAAATTGTAGAACAGAAACGGTTTAGCAAAAAGTAAAAAAATCCATTGGTGATTAAATACCACAGAATAAAAGCTTGATCTGGTTAAAAAAAAAAAAATGTCATATGGGTACAGTGTTGCATAATTGTGCAATTGTAATTTTTTTTTCCTTTTTTTTCACACAAATAGAGCTTTCTTTTGGTGGTATTTAACCACTTGAGATCCGCGCTATAGCAGAATGAGGGCTACAGTGCGGACCTGCTTTGCCGATTATTGTTTCGATTGGTTAATAACTTTAAAGAAAAGTGTGGTGTATAATTTAGTTAATATATAACGTTTTTTTTAAAAAAGGGCAATTCTTAAATATCTCTATGCAGTGGTAAATATAAATAACCAACTATATGGTTAGGGAGCAAAATATCTAATCCACTCTGAGAATAACAGACAGAAGAGATATACTGTATATGCTATTAGAGGAGATATACTGTATATGCTATTAGAGGAGAGATATACTGTATATGCTATTAAAGGGTGAATCTGGTAAATATCCGACTCAGAAAACACATTTTTTTAATTTAAAAAACAAACAATGTCTTCCTTAAAAAAAATAAACATTTTTTTTAAGAAAGTTCGTTCAATTTTCTAATCGTTAGTGGGGTCAAATCGACGTTCATTTTCAACCACAGTGACAGGAAAATTTGGAAATAATATAAAACTTCTTGGTCAAAGGAATTTTCAGACAGTGTATGTGGTTTTTCGTTCAGAAATGACATTCATTTTAAAAACGTAATGTTAAAAACAAGTGAAAATTTCAAACAACATTCTTTCATTCAGCGAATGTACAAAGATTTTCGTCTGAATATTCTCATCTGAAAATTGATCCATGTTGCCAGCATAAGGCTCAGTACACACCTATGCAGTTTGCTTTTGTTTCTGCAGTGCTTTTTTTCTGTGCGTTTTTGATTTTTGCGCATTTGATTTTGCTGCAATTTGCATTTTTTTTAACCCCATTATGTTACTGGCCGATTAATCGATTATGAAAATAGTAATCGATTAATTTCATAATCGATTAGTTGTTGATTAATCGATTAGTTGTTTCAGCCCTATTTAGAAGCATACTTTGACTACACTTTTGGCATTGCTTTTAAAGAGGAAGTAAACTTCATCTGCTGACATTTACCGTGTACAGTTTAGGAGATATTAACATTACATGCAGCCAGTGAAATCACTGGCGCATGTGCTCTGAAGGAACGGCCGCCCGTGTCTTTCCTTCAAAACCCTGTGCCGTGAACGGCGGCTCCCGTGCGCATGCGTGGGAGTGACGTCATTGCTGCTCTGGCTAGTTACAGAGCCGGAGCCTGCGAACCCGGAAGCACGATGGGTGAAGATGCGGCGCTGGAACAACTTTTATTTTAACGTAAGTTTTTACATAATGTTCTAGTATGTAATGCATACTAGCACGTTATGACTTTACCTTGCAGGAAGAAAAAAAAAAAAAAAAACGTCCAGCGGTATACAACTGCTTTAATGACAGCCTAAATTTTTTTCTGCTTTTTAGCAATATTTTTTCTCTTCTCTGTTTCTCAGTTTGGCACTGCTAGTAATCAAACAACAACAAGCAGGTATAGACAATTGAATGTGTCTACTTAATATGCACTAATCTGAGTTTTGGGTTTCCATTGTTTGGTTAAAGGTTGTCCTGCAAAGAGGAATTTCTGTGACACCAGTGTTTGTCAGAATGGAGGTACCTGTGTTAACAAATGGAACACCTACTACTGCGACTGTCCTTTACATTTTGGAGGGAAAAACTGTGAGCAAGGTAGGTCACAATGCATTAGTTAACCGCTGCCTAATAATATAAGTTTTAATTTGTTAATGATTTATTATGGAGCAGAACGGCATGAAACTTCATCTTGTTCTTCATTCTGCGTCATAAAATCTGTCTTACTCACCGAGTAAAAGTTCCAAGTTTTACATTTTTATGGGAGATTTATTGTTTTTGAGCAATGTGTTTTGTAAAGTGAGATGGAGCTCACCTGGGGTGATCGGGGGAATTTTGGTTTGTGTAGAGAAACTTGATAGCCTGATGAAATTGTATTCAATTCATGTGGTAAATATTTATAACATCAAGCATTAAGATGGTTTATGCTTTGCTGTGAGATAGCAATGTTTATTTTAGTTTTATTGAGTTGGCCATTTTTAGCATGCTTTAGCTAAAATGTAATAAAATGTTTTTTTTCATTTGCACTCCAAGCTGTAATAAAATAATCTAGTTTGAAAAGTATGCCAATAAAATGATACTTGCCTTTTCAGTCATGCCGTTTCCACAACGTTTTCAAGGAGATGGGATTGTTCTATGGACTGATATAGAAATTACAGTGTCCGTGCCATGGTTTATCGGGCTGATGTTCAGAACCCGTCAAGCAAGTGGCATTTTGATGCAGGTTAATGCAGGGGCTTCATCTAGGATTAATATCCAGGTAAGGATCTAGATTTTTCCATGTAGCTAAACAGTATTGTACTTAGCAATACTTCCACAAACAATGCGTCAGCAAAGAAATCCACATCCAGCTCTGGGCACAGGAACAACTTTGGCTTTACCATTAATACAAGCAGATTACTTTTTTTTTTGCATGTGGTTCAAGGTCACGGTCTTGCCATAATGATTTTTATACATATATATAAGATATAGATATAATAAATATAAACTATAAAAATTGGTCTGTTCATAACAAGAAATTTGTGGCTACAATAAACAAAATTTGTGTAGTAGTAATGTTGTCTTTGAAGAGCTTTTTATTTATTGAAGAAAAAAAAAAAAAACATATATAAACATAAGAGGAAAACATTATCATTGTAAAGTTCTTTAGAAGTCACAGTTTAACATGTTTGAACAGCCATTAAACCAGATTTTTTTTATTTTAACAGGTATGAACCTGAAGTGTAGTTTGGGGGGTACAGTTTCAGTCCTATGATTTACTTGTTATAAAGTATATCCCGTGTCCTGCTAATTTCTCCTTACTGTAGAAGTCTTTTCTTCATTGAAGCCAGGTCCGCTTCACAGTGCTGAATTTCCAGTGCTGCATGGGTTAACTCAGGGGTCATCAACCCTGTCCTCAGGGCCCACTAACAGGCCAGGTTTTATGTATTACCTTGGGGAGATGCAGACTATAATACTGCAATCACTGAGCAGCAAATGATATCACCTGTGATGTATCTCAGTTATCTTGCAAACCTGGCCTGTTAGTGGGCCCTGAGGACAGGGTTGATGACCACTGGTTAACTGCCGGCCCCTTTTGTCCTCTCCTCCATTTACATCCCTCCTTGCATTCCACCTCTCCCCCCCCCCCCCCCCCCATTCACAGAACATGTTGCATTCTGTAAAAACGATGCACAGAGTGTTGTGAATGGAGGAGAGGACAGAAAGGTTCTGCAGTGTACTTCAGTGTTGGACCAGAGCCAGTTAACCCATGCAGCACTGTAAGTTGAGTGCTGCGAAGTGAGTAAGCACACAGTAAGCAGTTAGCAGGGCATACATACACCTCCTTTAGGCCCCTTTCACACTGGGGCGGTTTTCAGGCGGTACAGCGCTAAAAATAGCGCCTGTATACCGCCTGAAAAAAACGGCCCCATTCACTCCAGTGTGAAAGCCGGCGGGCTTTCACACTGGAGCGGTGCGCTAGCAGGACCGCAACAAAAGTCCTGCTAGCAGCATCTTTGGAGCGGTGAAGGAGCGGTGTATTTACCGCTCCTATACCGCTCCTTCCCATTGAAATCAATGGGAAACCGCGGGGATACCGCCCGCAAACCGCCGCTGCAGCGGCGCTTTGCAGAGGTTTTTAACCCTTTTGCGGCCGCTAGCGGGGGTTAAAACCACCCCGCTAGCGGCCGCATACCGCGGGTAAAATGATGGTAAAGCAGCGCTAAATATAGCGCTGCTTTACCGTCGCCGCCCCGCACCGCCCCAGTGTGAAAGGGGCCTTAGAGTAACTTCAAACAAATTTTCAGCTTTAAAGCGTTACTAAACCCTGGACCCTGCATTCACTATATCTGGTCTCCCACAGTGCACTGAACATGGAAATGCAATTGTTTTAGTAAGTATAAACTGATAAATATCTTTTCTCATCATCAATATACTGTATATCAGTCTTACAACTTCTATCAGTTCCTGGCTAAGCACTGGCTGCAGTTTGTAGGAGAAGTTTTTATTCTCCTCTGACTGTTCTATGAGGCTGTATGACCCCTTACCATCTGTCTGGATAGTGCTGATTGACCCTGTGCTGATCACATGCACCTTCCCCCAAAAAAAAAAAAAAAAAAAACACTCTAGCAAGACACACCAAACTGAGCATGTGCAGAGTACCTCCTAGGGCTATGTACTATCAGCAGATGGATTGGAGACAGTAAGGCTTAATGTACACAGGACATTTTTACAACCTGCGTTTAGACACGTTTTGCATTTAGAAGCATTTGGAAAAAAAAAAAAATGTTTTCTTTTTTTCAAAATAGCCAAAAATGAAAAACGCCTGTAAACGAAGCGCGGCTAAACACACATTCCTGCTTTTAGCTTCTGAAACGTCGGAAACTTTGGCGTCTGAACTAATTTTTTTGCCTTTAAAGAAAAGCCTATAAACGCAACTGCCTAAAAACGACATTAAACAAACCTGTGTACACATAAAATAACATTGGATGAATTCAGGGGCAGCTGAAAAAAGCATCCAACTGCCTCTGAACGTTCCTTTACCAGCAGCAGTGTACATGAGGCCTAAAAGAAGGGGAGTGTCAGAGAAGACAGGATCAAACAGCCTTTACACGATGCACAGGATTAACCCCTCAGGTTCCCCAGTGGGCATAACAAGCGTGCTTTACTGCATATACAGATTTTACTGTTGTGGGTTTAGTAACACTTTAATTACTTATAATTAATAAGTATGCAGTAAGCTCAGAATTGGATTAGGAAGTGTCACACTAATACCATTCCAGGGTTATAAAGCCAAATGTATTTTTATATAGATTTCACAATCTATATTGAGCAGCTCACATTTTTTACACACATCTCAATAGCAATACTAAACTATCCACAGGTGAAAAGCTGTTCTACTTTTTAGCAGCTGTCCTTTTTATAGGTAACAATTTAGTATAAACATGTTATGCTGCAATGTCTGACCATGTTGACATCAAAGAACTAAATATGCACAAAGCAGAGAGAATTGTGGTCACAGGTCTTCACCCACAGGTAAGCATGTGTTGGCTGGTGTTAGTATGCGGGTCTGCTAATGCCTGAGTGAGTTAGTGAAACTGGACATTATAGAGTCAGAGGAATTTGGACTGTTTTGCTGCTCATCCTGTGTGTTATACAGAAACCCTGTAAAGGAAAGAGAACCGCATTCAAAGGTCTTCTCAAAAACGTAACTGGCCTATGTATGTTCCTCATAACATTTTCTCTGATGTATTACAGTAATTTTATTACAGTCCTGCAGTAAAATGAAATCTCCAGTGTGGATACTTGAGGATCACCCATTCCTTGGCACCAGCTTTTATGTTTTTTTAAATTAATTAAATTCTATTAAGCATTAAAGTAGAACTATAGGCAAAACCTTATTTTTTTTCCATTTTAGAGTGAGGGAGGGTTATATCATACCCTGTCAGATTTTTTTTTTTTCCATCATGTGTCCTAAATTAAGGGAATTCCTTGGGGACCCCCAGGCCACCAGGACTACCGTGTTTCCCCGAAAATAGTCATCATTATGACTTCTTTAATCCCAAAAATAAACCTTAGTTAACCACTTCACCCCACAAGGATTTATCCCTTAATGACCAGGCCATTTTTTGCGTTGCGGCATTGCATATGTTTAACCCACAATTGCACGTTCATGCGACGTTGTACACAAACAAAATGTATGTCCCTTTTTTCCCCACAAATAGAGCTTTCTTTTGGTGGTATTTAATCACCTCTGTGATTTTTATTTTTTGCACAATAAACAAACTAAACCGACAATTTTGGAAAAAAATATATATATTTTTAACTTTTTGCTATAATAAATATCCCAAAAAAATAAATAAAAACGAATTTCCCCATCAGTTTAGGCCAATATGTATTCTTCTACATATTTTTGGTACGAAAATTGCAATAAGCGTATATTGATTGGTTTGCGCAAAAGTTATAGCGTCTACAAAATAGGATATATATTTATGGCATTTTTATTATAATTTTTATAAAAAAAATTTCTTTTACTAGTAATGACAGTGATCAGCGCTTTTTAGCAGGACTGCGACATTGCCACTGACAGATCGGACACTTTTACACTTTTTTGGGACCAGTGACATTACACTGATCAGAGCTAAAAATAGCCACTGATCACCGTATAAGTGGCACTGACAGTAGGGGGCTATCAAGGGGTTAGGTGTTCCCTAGGGGAGGTGTTTCTAACTGCGGGGGGAGTGTACTGACAGGGAGTACAGAGAGATCGCTGTTCCTGATCACAAGGACTCTGTACTCCCCTGTCTGAACAGGAATCTGTTTGTTTACATTGACAGATCCCCGTTCTGGCTCTCAGTGGAGCGATCGCCGGTGGACAGCTACAGCGATTCGCGCAGCCGAGCCAACCTGCTGCAGTATAACGGCCGCGGCTGGTCAGCAAACTGTTAAAGTAATTTGTGAAAATATGTAATCGGTTTTGGAAAAAGATTATATAATGTCCAGTGCGTCTCCTTTTTGTAACTTTATAAAAGGTTATATAACGTCCAGTCTCCTTTTGTAACTTTGTCGAAAATACCTTATTTACAGCGCCCCGCTGGGCGCTCAAATGATCTGCTGGAGCTCTTCTTCTCCCGCGCCGAGCACTGCCGAGGGAAGGCCTGATATCTCCGCTGACGTCCGCTCCGAGCACTGCAGAGCTAGAGGCCGCAGACGTCAGTTGGAAAGAGTAGAGAAGATTTCTGATGGGTCACGTGAGCATCCAGCCACATTTTAAATAAGGCATTTTCGACAATAAAGTTACAAAAGGAGACACACTGGACATTTATGTAATCTTCTTACAAAACGGATTATATTTTTTTTTTGCAAGGACTTTACTAGGTCTTATTTTCGGGGTAGGGATTATTTTCAGGGAAATGCGGTAATGTCCCCATTGGAAGATTTCCCTTCTATTACTTTTTTGGGGACAACCCAAAATTTGGGATTTTGTTTTACTTTTGTTTTACTTTCTTTTCACTTTCAATATTGTAAACGAGACAATAGAGAGGGTGAATCTCCTTAACAGGGCAGAGATGGCAATAAAAACTGACAAGTGTTCTACACTCTGCACTGTATCCAAAAAAACAAACATTTTTTTTTGCCTTTTAGTTTAAGCTTAGCTTTGTACATTATACTAAACAGAAATTCACTCCCCATTTATTTTTAAATAGGTGGTAAACAATCACATTCAGTTTGAAGTGTACAGTGGTATCAGCCATATAGCTAGTATGAAAATCAATCAGACCAGAGTCACTGATGGTGAATGGCATCACCTTCTCATAGAACTGAAAAGCTCGAAGGATGGAAAGGACATTAAGTATCTGGCCATTATGTATCTGGACTATGGAATTTATCAGGTAAAAAATAAACAATACAAATGTAGTTTGTGTATTTGTTCTGTGTGTGTGTATGTATGTGTAATGTATAGTGTGTGTGTGTGTGTGTGTATGTATGCATGTGTGGAGATAGATTATATATATATATATATATATATATATATATATATATATATATATATATATATATATAATCGATATCTTTTTATTTATATACGGTAAACACCAAAGCATACAAATAGCTTGGAAATACTATTGGAAAACATAATTGTTCTTGCTGTCTCAACAGAACTCTGTGGAAATTGGTAATGATCTGCCAGGACTGAAACTGAAAACCATCTTTGTTGGGGGTTTATCAGAATCTGAGGGCCTCATAACGCAGGGATTTAATGGCTGTATGAAGGTGAGTCTAATACAGGGGATAAGTTACTGCTGGCCCAAGGCATTTTTTTACTACATGGTTCACTTATATATGTAATTTATAACTAGTACTTCTGGAATCTCATCATGTAAAATATTTATTAAGAATGTTTGATTTTTGATCAAAATGCAGCAGACTTTTCATAAGTTCTACTTTATTTTCAAACAACACAATTGCTCTTTTAAATAGTAAAAAAGGTATTCCTGCGCCAACTCAAATGAAATAGAAACAAGTACTGCAGCATGCACTGGGGGGAAATATCTGAACCCAGAGAGAAGAATATAAAAGAAGGTAGTGATGCGCTGTACAGAATAAATAATAAAGTGCAATAGTGCAGTGATAGCAGCACAGAAGTGAACCAGAGGCAGGTAAAGAGATCCTGGTGTGGATAAACCACAAGGTAATTGTTATCCAGTGATGTAAAATCAGGTAAGTCTAAACAGACCCAGGTAGAGGTGAAAATAATGATAGATGCTCAGTCGTGTACTAAATGGATCATAGAAGGTATAGGTACAGTAAAGTGTCAAAGTGCTCAAGTGAATAAATCAAACCACTACGGGAAACGTGGTATCTGATATGTGGTGATCATAACTTAAAAGAATGACGTATAAACGCACAAGGTCGCATGGAAATGTAGCATAAATATCACATAGAAATCGCATAAAATCGCATAAAGCAGTAATAAAAAATCATAAAGTGATAATAAACAAATGATCAGTAGTCCTTCTAATAGAGCATATAGAGAGGATATATGTTCAATCCACAATACTGGTCATTTCCGTGCAATAAAAAAAATGCTAAAGTGTCCGTGAAGTGATTTCCTTTTCCTTTAGTGAATGAGCGGTGCGGCATATAATGTGTCTATATGCATAACAAAAAGAAGGTGCAAGTGCTGGCGATTGCTTCATGCGATGTGATGTTGGTGTGTAAGGTGACTTCTTATCCTCCGTGAAGTCTGAGGTTTGGGTTTACCCTTACCTTACAGCTGTAAGGTAACAGCGTGTGGATATAAGCCTTTTGGTGTGGGGGTCCCTGGTGGTCGTCTTAGCGTTGTATCTCCGGCTCTGCTGATGTGTGTCTTTTTCTCTGGCAGGCAGTGTCCCCTTTAAGATCCCTGGTGCTGTCACTGGAGGTGTCTGCAGTGTGTTGGCCTCACCAGTAGAACATGGATAGGTGTGGGGAATAGGAACATAGATGCCCAGATAGTGTAGTATGTTTTTGGTAAAAACGTATGTTTATTACAGATAACAAGCAGCGGTACTCACATTTAATAGCATCAAACAGGTATATACAATACGAGCGGCGAGCTCGTTAACGTCACTTCCGGTGTGTCAGTATTCCCGACGCGTGTTCGTCACGGTCACGTGACTTCATCATTCCCCTGATGAACTCACGTGACCGTGACGAACACGCGTCGGGAATACTGACACACCGGAAGTGACGTTAACGAGCTCGTCGCTCGTATTGTATATACCTGTTTGATGCTATTAAATGTGAGTACCGCTGCTTGTTATCTGTAATAAACATACGTTTTTACCAAAAACATACTACACTATCTGGGCATCTATGTTCCTATTCCCCACACCTATCCATGTTCTACTGGTGAGGCCAACACACTGCAGACACCTCCAGTGACAGCGCCAGGGATCTTAAAGGGGACACTGCCTGCCAGAGAAAAAGACACACATCAGCAGAGCCGGAGATACAACGCTAAGACGACCACCAGGGACCCCCACACCAAAAGGCTTATATCCACACGCTGTTACCTTACAGCTGTAAGGTAAGGGTAAACCCAAACCTCAGACTTCACGGAGGATAAGAAGTCACCTTACACACCAACATCACATCGCATGAAGCAATCGCCAGCACTTGCACCTTCTTTTTGTTATGCATATAGACACATTATATGCCGCACCGCTCATTCACTAAAGGAAAAGGAAATCACTTCACGGACACTTTAGCATTTTTTTTATTGCACGGAAATGACCAGTATTGTGGATTGAACATATATCCTCTCTATATGCTCTATTAGAAGGACTACTGATCATTTGTTTATTATCACTTTATGATTTTTTATTACTGCTTTATGCGATTTTATGCGATTTCTATGTGATATTTATGCTACATTTCCATGCGACCTTGTGCGTTTATACGTCATTCTTTTAAGTTATGATCACCACATATCAGATACCACGTTTCCCGTAGTGGTTTGATTTATTCACTTGAGCACTTTGACACTTTACTGTACCTATACCTTCTATGATCCATTTAGTACACGACTGAGCATCTATCATTATTTTCACCTCTACCTGGGTCTGTTTAGACTTACCTGATTTTACATCACTGGATAACAATTACCTTGTGGTTTATCCACACCAGGATCTCTTTACCTGCCTCTGGTTCACTTCTGTGCTGCTATCACTGCACTATTGCACTTTATTATTTATTCTGTACAGCGCATCACTACCTTCTTTTATACAATTGCTCTTTTATTGCATGCATTTGCATTTTGTATAGCTGAATGCCAAATTTCCACTCCATAATGTAGTACTATTATAGAAATCAGTTGTACAGGAATATTTTGTTGTCATTATGGGCTGTATGTGTCATAAATATGCATTTTAAAGTTTCGTATATATACGTGTGGGAAAAGTGGATGAGTGTAATGATATGTTTTTGGCCAGGGAATGAGGAAGATAGTTAATATTGGCTTACTAAAATTTTAGTTGCTTGTTTGCTGAATTCTACTAGTCTTTTGTAATTTAGTGTATAGATTGCACTTATATGACAGTAACACTTGTGTTTGTTCATGTTACCTGGCAGTCCTGTGAGAAAAGGTAAGGGTGGAATTACCCTCATGTGTTCTGTGTTTATCCCGTCTACTTATCATTCTGTAACAGAAATGGGAATGTCAGTCATCTTTCACTTGCATAACTACACCACCTGTATGTAAACAATGTTATGAACATAAGTCTGCCTTATTCCCATGCTATTAATGGTAGAACAATTGTGAGACTGTAGTTGGCGTTTGTAATTCTTCAGCTTTCTCCTTTTGCTTCACTGACTTGTCACATTTTGCTTTGTTACGAAGAGCTTTAAACAGTAAGTCAAAGAACAATGTGCAGAGTATAGTGGCCCATAACAACTAATAAGCAGTTATCTTCTGTTGTCTCTCACAAAGTTATTGCTTTGGGTAACTACACTTTATTGCTTTCTTATTTGTTATCAAGTAAATTCTACAAATAACCCTCAATTATTCGTATTGATGAATAATGGCCATATCTCAGAGATGGTCAACATGAAGGTCTTGTGAAGCTACACACAGCAATTATAGGGCAGTTAGACTTTGGGAAACAATAATGTTAACCCAGAGGGTCTTTGTTCCTCCAATTATATCAGACATGTATACTCGCATCTTATTTCTGAGCTCCTGGAGCTACCCTCCCCACCAAGGGAATAGTAGACCCATTCAGCCCCTTACTCTGCTAAGAATGTCTACTAAATTTATAGATATCCTATAGGTTGCCTAATTATTGTCAGATCCTGCTAATTTCTCTTGGAGATAAAACCAAACCAAAATATTTTATGTTTAAGGCTGTCTTGCCAACATTTATCTGATCCTAGCTTCTAAACAAAGGAAGGATTTTTACTCTGCCCAAGTCTCTGGATGTTGGCTGCTGCTTCATTATACTATAGAGAGAACTGATTCCATCCTCTGGTGCATGCATGTGGATTGGACCACACTAGAGGGAGGTGTTTGTGTTTTCTGGGACAGCTCTCATTATAAAAAAAAAACCTTTCCTTTTCACAATTGTGCTGTGACACTTAGGTGAATTTAAAAATCTAGTGAAAAACACTTCTTGTATAGCTATTTTATCAATAAAATGACCAGATAGGTGCCATATGCTAAAACAGGCAGGCTTTTACACTGGTTTCCTGAATGTTCTGTTTTTGTGAGTTGCTACAAAACATCACTGGATATATCCACCGTTGGAACTCTTCACTCATTTGAGCCATAAAATTCATGTTTCTCCATTATGTTATAATTGGGAAAAGGTTAACCTTGTCATGCCATGCTCACACACAAATAACTGGTATCATTCATTGCCATCAGGGAGTAAGAATGGGAGAAACCTCAACCAACATAGCAACCCTAAACATGAATAAAGCAAATGTCTTCAATGTGGAAAGTGGCTGCGATGTAGATAATCCCTGTGATTCAAATCCATGTCCATACCACAGTGATTGCAGTGATGAGTGGAACACCTTTTCTTGTAATTGTGAACCAGGTAAGTGTTCATTATACTTTATTATTTAGCAATGGTTCCATTTCCTGCTGGGTTTGGTGGGTAGTTTTAATTTCGTTTTACACTGGAGCAGCTGTGTCTCTAGGCCAGTGGTCTCCAAACTGCGGCCCGTGGGCCAGATGTGACCCTTTGCTAGCTTATATCTGGCCCTTGAGGCACTAATTCCTCCCACTGATATCAGCATTGGGCACTATGCCTTCCACTGATGCCAACAAGGGGCCCTATTCCTCCCACTAATACCAATGATGGGGCACTATTCCACAGCCTACTGACCACAGGCGTTACCTAATTTTTATTTTATTTTTTTACTTCCACTGACAGCCAAGCCTGAGGCATTGTTTACTCCCACTGACTCGGGACATGTTAAATTCCCACTAGCCACTGTCCGGCCCCCCTGAATTCTGAAGATCAGTAAACTGGCCCTTTGTTTAGAAAGTTGGGAGACCCTGCTCCAGGCATATGAGCTGTCATTGTCAACCTCCCTTAAAGTAATTTTCTAAAACTATAAGTAGCTATTTCTAAGCTATACTTTATGATTTAGATTTTATTAGTCATCAAAAGATTTACTACAAATGTATTCTAAGGGATTGTAAGTAGATGTCTTTCATTAGTTTGGAATGCTGTAAACCAATGTTTGTAGCCCTCTTTTTCGGTGGGTAGAATAGTGATTTCTGTTCGAGAATGCTCAATTGTTCATCTTTTTCTGTTTTTGAGACCCTAAAAGGTGATTTTTACAGTTGACCATTAATATTACATAATGTTAAAAAATTTTCTTTTAGCTTAGTAGCTGTCACTGACTGGCTATTTATTTGTCTTTTGATCACAATGTTATGAAAAGAGCTCTGAAACAAAACCAGGCTATACAATGGGCATGACATGTACACAATATATAGCCTCTACTTTAAGGACCCAAAAACATGTGACATTAATCTGTTTGTTGATCAGGTTATTTTGAAAGCTGTCAGTGTTTGATGTGGAATCAGCCCAGTAGCGCATGTAACTAAATCTTCTTTCCTCCAGGCTTCTTTGGAAGAGACTGCATTGATGTGTGCAGCCTGAACCCTTGTGAGCATGTTTCTACTTGTGCTAGAAAGCCAAGCTCTTCTCATGGATACACTTGTGAATGTGGAACAAGCTACTATGGACAATACTGCGAGAACAAGTATGGAGGTCATATTTAATGACAACTGTTTTGCTCTAAAAATATTTCTTGCTGTCATGACACATGGCAACTGATCGTGTAGCCTATCTACCCATTCATTTTGACTTATCTTACATTTTATATTTATCCGAGTCAATTGTGTTTAGTAAGACTTTTTTTTTTTTTTTTTTTTTTTAATTCTTCAGAGACGGCAAGGCTGATTTACTAAAGGATTCTGGAATTTTCACTCAATGTTGTTTGAAGAGTCACTTTAATTATCCAATCATGTGCAAATAAAGTACACAGGGATTTTCTGTTGCCTGATTGGGTAATTTAAGTCAATCCTCACACATTATTTTGTACACATGTCATGTGAATAAATGTCTTAATGAACTGCATGACTGTCTACAAGATACTTTCTATTACGTTTTTATTCTTTCCTGTAATGGCAGAGAGTCCACCAGATAAAAAAATAAATCCCAAAACGGGGAATACCTTTAATTACCTATTTATAAGTGCAGTAATAGAAGTGTATCAATTCTAAGAGGGAAAGGAAATAGAAAAAAAGGAGCCTGCAATGCAAAAAAAGTGTACCGATCTATATTTAAGGAAAGGTTTTTTGAGCTTGATCAGTAAATATTAAATATTCTAAATATATATATATTTTTATAAGTGATCACAGAATCTCTGTTCTAAGCTGCATAAGGGGCTTGGAAATCTGGTGGTGGAGAAACAGCAGGACACTGATCTTCCTAGTGAGTGGCTGGGGAGTTGACGTGTCGGCACAGGTCTGATCATTGGGGGACAGATAGGCTGTTCTCCCAGCACAGTCAGAAAACTGACCATGCTCCGATAGATGTGCTCTCATGCAAAGTGTGGTCCCTTTGCAATCGGAAAGCAGGGGGATTGGCAGGATCACCAGGTATTTCACACATGTGAAGCAGTACAAAGAGGACAGGATACTGCTTAGCACAAGTACATGGTACAGCAGATACATTACATGAATTTGAAATAATGGGGTAACATATTCTTTATCTTGCTATATCATTAAAGAGTATCTAATGCTCTTTTTTTTTTGAGAGAGTGCCATTCCGTGCCCCTGCTAGGTAGCTGCTTTCCACCTAGTGTCTTGGCAACCACTGTCGCTGGGAAATTCTCCAAAGTTCCAGTACCAACCTTTTGGAATCCTTTATCCTCATTTCCAGTTCTGTCTGCAGAACGTGATGACATTACAAAAAAAAGAAACTTACCTTTACATACAGTATGCTTTAACTTTTGGCAGCCACACGGCCAATGATGGTTGAGTAGATTGTTTTTCAAAAAGGCAGAATTGCAGGGGCAGGTTGTAATTATTAAATTAAAAACATCCTTGAGCACATTTAATGGTTATTTATTTTTTTCTCTTCAGAGTGGATTTGCCCTGTCCTAGAGGCTGGTGGGGCAATCCAATTTGTGGACCCTGTAACTGTGATGTAAGCAAAGGCTTTGATCCGGACTGCAATAAGACAAATGGAGACTGTCGCTGTAAAGTAAGTTGTTAGTCATGTTATGATGTATGTATTTAGAAATGTGACGTAAAATGCTTGCTGCATCGGTGGAATGTTTCATTTAATGTATTAAAAAAAAATGTGTATATAAAAACATAGATGGCTATGTTATACATTTGATTTTTTATAACCTCGTGATAAGCAATGATGTTAAGTCAAGAAGTCTAGAATCAATGTTCATCAATTATTTGAAGGCTTACTAATAGCTGTGCTGAAATCCCATGAGTTCTATACATGTATTGTCCCCTGGGTGAGTGAGACACATATAATGCAGAAGTAATACTAAAATACTACTTAAAATTAAAAATTCTTAGGAGTGTTCAAAAACCACAGAAATTAAATGTATAAAGGAGTATTTGGCCCTGAATCAACATATGATCTAATATTTATCTATATTACACCTACATGTCTGTGCACATGCTTTGAACTGAAAATACTTTTGTTTATCCATCACAATATTTAAAGTAATAATAAAACCAAAAATGCAATACATTATAGCCTTCCAATCCTTAGACGTGATAGCTGCATTCGTTTTATTTTTTTAGGCTTTTCCCCCTCTGCTTCCACCTGGTGATCTGACCAGTAACACATATCTTGTATTAGAGCGCGCCCCCCCACCACACACACACACACACACACACACACACACACACACACACACACACACTCTGGATGAAGGAGCACAGGGGCACATTTGGACAGCAGCTTTGTCAGTCTAGTGTTAAATGCACTAGCAGATTTTGGTAGACTTAGACAAATTGAAGCCAAACTCCAGCTAATACTGTGGTTTGTGTTACCACTGTAACTGCAAGGGAGCTTGTTATTTTGAAAAACAACCGACTTACTGGTTGGATGACCATGTGAAATTTGAAGAAAGAAGGAAAAAGGAAAACAAATGCAGCCATCACATTTAAGAATTGGTACGCTGCTATAGAATGTTTGTTTTGGGGTTAAATACTGCTTTAACATTCAGAGCTATTGCACTAATGATGATTTAGCCTACTGAACTTTCTTTTTATACGCATATGTTTTTGCACATTTTGCATTTAGAGTAATAAAAAGTCCTTTACGTTTTTCAGATTTTTTTCATTTGTTTGCATTAAACTGTTTTTTAATCCTTTTGCAGGATAATTATTATAGACCACAGGAGAGTGACGCTTGTTACCCATGTGACTGCTTCCCATCCGGAGCTTATGAGCGTGGCTGTGACATGGAAACAGGACAGTGCCCATGTAAAGCTGGTGTTATTGGCCGACAGTGTAACCGCTGTGACAATCCTTTTGCAGAGGTTACTAATCAAGGCTGTGAAGGTAATGGCTTGATACATAATGCGAAAAAAACCTAAGAATGAATGAAATGTCTAATCACCACCATTTTCATGCTGGAAATTGCAGATGTATGATCCCGAAAGTATCCAGCATGCATTATTTTGAGTGTTGCTGTGGGGAAGGGACCAGGAGTGAAACCGTGCAGGGCAGAGGCAGGCATGGACCAAACGTTGCAGTATTTGGGTTAGCACAAGACAAACCTATGCCCAATAATTCGGATTGTGCTTTCTGAGCTGTTGGATCAGTACTCTCTTTCTGATCCAGCAGTTTTGGGGGTGCTTGTTAGGCATTAACAGCATACGCAAAATGACCTCTTTGAGCATTTGTGTAAGCCTATCCTAACATTCCAATAGTACATAAGAAACTGTGGTTCTCCTATGCATGCTAAAGGAGATTTTATATTTAACGGTTATTAGTTTGAAAGTACAGTTGCTGGTGACAGACGATTTACTGTCATCATGGTCTTTTTAAAAAAAAAAATTCTAGTTGGGTTGCTGTGTTTTACTGCTTTTAATCTTAAACTATTCATCTTAATGAATTAGCCCATTTATTTTTATTTTAAATCTGCAGGTTTTTCTTTACCCTTTAACTAGAAAAGATGCTTGTTATATAGTAAGGCCATCAGTCTGAAAACTAAGATTTTATTAAAAATGAGCATGATGAAAACAGGATAGTATTTAAAAAAGGTCAGCAATTTGACATTGTGCGGATGTGTTGCGAGTAGTTTGTGTCCCAGCCCTTTCCATAGGCTTGCCGTCTATTCTGCTGCGAAAATCTGAAATGAAAGGAAGTCATGACCCATAGGCTTTTCCATTAGTTGTATTTCCCTAAATCACTAGAAGCAAGTTCTGGTTTTGTTCTTTCTAAATCTGGTTGGCACAGGATGAGTCAATAGGTGACAGCTGCAGACACTGTGACATTTTTATTACTGTTGGCTACGGACCTGTAAGGTGACAATAACCTAAATAATGTTCTACTTTAAGGGAATGATTTCTTTTCCATCATTGTTCTGTATAATAAGACTTGTCAGTCTTCAGTAACTGGCACGTGGTTGTTGTTTTTGCACAGTTGACATTTTCAGATTTCATTGTTTTGTACCAGAAATTACTATTTAAATGACTATTAATTATTCAGGGTGAAATTTACATCTGTCAATCATAAACCTTTCTGGAAAACGTGTTAGTGATTGTTTTTCTACCTTCACCGCAGTGATTTACAATGGATGTCCCAAAGCCTTCGAGGCTGGAATCTGGTGGCCACAGACCAAGTTTGGTCAGCCAGCTGCTGTTCCATGCCCCAAGGGATCTGTGGGTAAGTGAAACAACGAAACCTTATATGCAAGAAACATACAGTAACATGGAAATGTCCCAGAGGCTTGAAATCTGTACTTCAAGCACAGATTGTGCATATGAAAATGTGTCACGCTGATCCTGCATTTTTATTTTTTTTATGTCTGGATATATATGGATCAAAGCGTGCCTTGAGCAATCAAATTTTTAGTTTGGCTAATATACAAATTAGGCTGGTTGGTTAACTGCAAAATTGCCTTTTACTGATACCTGGAAAGTTAAGCTTTAAAGAGTCTGTCACCTACAAAGCATTTTTGGACATGCAAAGTTTACAAATTGTTAATGTAATTTTGGCTAAGACTTTCAATGCTGAGATTAAAATAAATGTAAAGCTTTACTTTATTTAAATTTTTTTATTAAAGTAATGAAATGTTAGACAGGGAAGAGGGGAGAAGAGCTGCAGCAGATGTGCACAGCGCTACATCCAGATGGGGCTCAGGTAAGTATTTAGGAACGGCTGAAGGGCAGTTAGTATTAAGTTTTTTTTTTTTTACTTTAATGCAGAGAATACATTAAGGTAAAAAACATTTTATCTTCACAACCACTTTAATGTTACTTTAACAAGAAAATTGTTCTTGGTGCTGCCTTGCCGAATAATGTTTTGCAGAGTCCAGGCACAAAGTTTTATAAGGAGATCCAGCTCCCTGCTAAAAAGGAGTAAATCAAAGTTTTCAGTATTTTTTTTTTCTTTTATATGTAGCAGATTTGCTTATGCTGCACTCCAGCAAACTGCTAAATACACTAAATACATTCAAGAGATCTGTTTACTAAACACATTTTTTTTTTTTTTTTTCATTTGCTTCCTCCCTATTCTGAGATTTACAGAATGTGGAGAGTAAATGAAAGCCATCAAGAAATTGTATTTCTGGTATGTTGTGTTAAGATGCATTTGAAAGGTTTTATCTAATTTCCAAGATTATGGAGATGTTTTCCCAAATCTGATAAGACCCCCATATATTTGAAAATCCTATATAGGAATAAAACCCTGCACTATAAGATGACATTTATTGTAAAAAAAAAAAAAAAATGCTTTAAACCTCTGGCTTATTGTACTGTACAGCGATCACTTATGTGGTTAGGCATTGCTGCTAGTTCAGACTATGGTAGGCATTAAAAGCAAGACAATAAATTATTTACACTGAGTCATACCCTACTCCAGTCAAACAATGCATTTTAATGGCACAGTGGGCACAATGGGTACACCATTATTGTGTAAATCTTTGTTCTGTGACAGGTGACACTAGTGATGCATGGTAAATCGATTTGGCTGCAGGTTTCACAAGATTCTTTGTCTTAACCGATAACAAATAAGAATTCTATGACACAGTAAGGCACCAAATAAAAGTATTTGTGAAAAAGTCATATAAAATAGGAAGAGCTTGTATACTTGGTTTAATTAATGTAGGAATAACCTAGGTTTACAGATGAGGAAAGGAATTGCTCTCGTGTAAGGCTGACCATAAACCGGAATATATCCCCCAATAGTGATAAGTGTGAAGATTGTCGACAAACATTTGTGACTTTGCCTCAGTCCTCAGCAGAAGCCAGATCTGCATATGTGATTCTGCTTATCCTTCCCTCTTGCATATCCATACATAGGTTTTCCAATGAGTTAGAATTGTGTGTATGATAACATGAACATTTATTAGACAGAGGTGCATGTTCTTGACCCTGGGGAGGCCAGTAATAGCCTAGTCATCACAAGTGATGCTTATATTGAGAACATTCTTTTACTGGTCTAGCCATACACTATACCAGGGGTAGGCAACCTTTAAAGAGGTGGAGATCTACCTGAAAAACACGGGAGGTGTCAAAGATCACTGGGCATAGTGTCGCCCAGTGTTGCCTCCTCACACCTGATTTAAACCTCTAATTGCCGCACTACCGTGTCAAAATCGTGTACACTTTTCTGGCAATCGTGGGTTTTAATCAGGTGGGGAGGAGTCAACATATTGCCATATCACCTTCTCACCACCTGTCAACCCACTCAGAACGCTTTTCAGAGGAGCAGCAGCAGCACTGCTTTACCGTCTTTTCGGCCGCTAGCGGTGCGGTTTTAACCCCCGCTAACAGCCAAAAAAGGTTTAAACCCGCCCGCAAAGCGCTGCTGCAGCGGCGCTTTGCCGGCGGTATAGCCGGGCTGTCCCATTGTTTTCTATGGGTAGGAGCAGTTTAGGAGCGGTAAATACACTGCTCCTTCACCACTCCAAAGATGCTGCTAGCAGGACTTTTTTTTTACCGTCCTGCCAGCGCACCGCTCCAGTGTGAAAGCCCGCCGGCTTTCACACTGGAGTAAATGGGGCCGTTTTTTTTTTTCAGGCGCTATACAGGTGCCATTTTTAGCACTGTAGCGCCTGAAAAACGCCTCAGTGTGAAAGGGGCCTTAGGGCTTGTTCACACCTAAGGTTGGGGGGAAGAAAGCAGTATTGCCACCCCTAAACTGCTATTGCAATATCTACAGGGGCCAGGATGTACACATATCAAAGCTGCCATGCTTTGCAGCTGTGGCAGGATTTGTACCCACTGTACGCCCACCAATTGCGACCCGTTCAAGAGAAAGGGGGGTGCTTGTGTGTGGTCTGAGGGGTCAAAGCATGTGATGAGGATGCGATACAATGCCTCCTCACCACCTGTCATGCTCTCCGAAGAGCGATCTGAACACTCATCGCTCTTCAGAGAGCATCACACATTGGAAAAAGTAATTTTAGTGACGGTATGACTACACTTTTTTGTTTGTTTTTTTTTTCAAATTGTTTTTTTTTTTTTTTGTTTATAGCACAAAAAATAAAAACCCAACGGTGATCAAATACCACCAAAAGAAAGCTCTATTTGTGGGGAAAAAAAAGACATACATTTTGTATGGGTACAGCGTTGCATGACCGCGTAATTACCAGTTAAAATAGCGCCGTGTTGAATCACAGAAAGGACCTGGACATTAAGGGGTAAAATCGTTCTCAGTACAGACAGACGCTTTAATACATACCCCCTTCCTAGTACAGACCTCTTAGTACAGACATCTTTTAGTGCAGTGTCCACACCACACCCCTCTAAATATGCCACTGATAGAAGGTGATTGGTTTGGGCCCAGTAGCTTTGCACACACTCAAACATGACATCCCAAGAAGGCTCTAGGCTTGGGTAGTGACTTAGCAGATCACTGATGCATTCCACCAGCTCTGTGTTAGAAAGCATACAATTAGTTAAATGTAAATCACAGTGAGACAGTCCTGCACAGACAAGGTATATAAACTCAAGCTGAATTATGAGACCATTTGTTTCCTATTAGATAGCAAAATATCTAACATTAACTTTGCTTCTTTAACCACTTCAATACAGGGCATTTTCACCCCCTTCCTGCCCAGGCCAATTTTCAGCTTTCAGCGCTGTCACGCTTTGAATGACAATGTGCGCGGTCATACTACACTGTGCCCATATGACATTTTGATAATTTTTTTCCCCCACAAATGGCTTTCTTGGTATTTGATCACCTGCAGTTTTTATTTTTTGCACTATAAACAAAAAAAGACTGACAATTTTGAAAAAAACACTATTTTTTACTTTTTGCTATAAAAAATATCACAATTAAAAAAAATATATATATATATTTCTTCTTCAGTTTAGGCTGATATGTATTCTTCTACATATTTTTGGTAAAAAAAATTGGGTAAAAAGCGTATATTGATTGGTTTGCGCAAAAATTATAGCACCTACAAAATAGGGGATAGATTTATGGCATTTTATTTTATTTTATTTTTTTTGCTAGTAATGGCAGCAATCTGCGATTTTTGTCAGGTCTGCAATATTGCGGCGGACAGATCGGACAGTTTTGACACTATTTTGGGACCATTCACATTTATACAGTGAACAGTGCTATAAAAATGCACTGAATAAATGTCACTGGCAGGGAAGGGGTTAAAACTAGGGGGCGATCAAGGGGCTAAATGTGTTGCCATGTTTCATCACCAGTTACCAGTTTGTCCAGGAAATCTGACTCCATTCTTGTAAAATGTTCCAAAACAGCCACCGATGTCTCCACACTTTTCCCCTTTTGTTTTGTTATCAATCTTTTGGGATCCACTTTGCTGCAAGCTTTCTCTTTCCAAATCATGGTGGATAAATGGCACCAACTCTCTTACGTGATATTCCCAGATGGGTAGCAATACTTTTGACTGATATTCGGCGGTCCTACATGATCATGTCCTGGATGGTTTTCACATTTGCAGGCACAGACAGAAACAGGCCTTCCACTGGGTTTCTCACTTTCAACACCGACATGGCCAGTTTTAAAATTGACAACCCAACGTTTAACTGTTGCATACAAAGGGCCACTGACACCAAAAAGTTTGTGACATTTCATCAAGGATCTGCTTCGCACCTTTCCCTTGGAGAAATGGTCCTATCCTCTTCCACACTTTTTCTGGAGGTGCTGCTATGTTCACTTTGGACCTGAAAGAGAAGTTAAAATCATAGGTAGCTGATTTTTGCACCTTTTGAATATAGACCGATTGGCCAGTACACACTGCAAATTATAGCTTACTATCTCAGTTGTTGTTCTAAGTAAGGCTCAATACCTATCAGCACCCCTTTGTATTGGTTGAACTAGATGGTCAGGTTTCAACCTGACTATGTAATTACAACATGCTGTAATATATACTGAAAGGGGTTGTAAACCCTTAGGTTTTTTCACCTTAATGCCTTAAGGTGAAAAACCTCCTTTAGTGTAGCAGCCCCCCCAGAGCCCCCTTTTACTTACCTGAGCCCTGTCATTCCAGCTCTGGGAACGAACACACCCGCTCCAGCCGGTGCACCGGATCCTGATTGGATAGATTGATAGCATCACAGCCATTGGCTCCTGCTGCTGTCAATCACATCCAATTATGCAGGAGCCTGAGGCGGGGCAGAGTCCTGCTGTCTACGTCATTGGACGCAGCTGCAGGACTCGGGAGTGCACCCGCACGTGTGTCCCCCAGGGGGCATTCAATGGGGTAGGAGCCAGGAGCGCCGCCGGGGGAGCCCAGAATAGGAGGATCATGGCCACTCTGTGCAAACCCCTTGCACAGGGGAGGTAAGTATAACATGTTTGTTATTTAAAAAAAAATAAAAAAAGCTTTACACTCACTTTAAGGATGATTTTACAAGTGCCTAATCAGATGTGAGAAAGGAGCAAATAAGGTGTATTTCTTGTTCAAATCAACAGATACAGCAGAGCACAATATTATGTACTAAGTGGTGGTTTCTAATATCTATGTCCGTGTAAATATTTCTTTATGATCATTTTACTTATAATTACACTGTACACAGCTAAATTGTTTGGTTTCTGGAGTATGAAGTACATAGAAATAGCATGACCGTGATGAGATCTGATTGAAATTTACATGCATTTGTTCTCTTTAGGCAACGCGATCCGACACTGCAGTGAGGAAAAAGGCTGGCTTCCTCCTGAACTCTTCAACTGCACCACACTGACCTTCTTGGAACTGAAAACTCTGGTAAGAGCTTTACTGAGCTGCAAAAACTCCGGATCCATTTTAACATCACAGGCTTGCTCTCTTTGCTGCTCAGAACACACAGTACAGAACTGAGATGCATCAGATTCCACAAAGTGCTACTAATCAAAATGGAGACTATTGTGTATTTTACTGAGGAAGAGGGATTAGACATTATTCTTTTTTTGACAGCCACACGTGATATAATAAGGCTAGGAAACCTAATGCAGCTTTCCCCCAAATGCTCTGGCAATGAATAATAAATGCATGCCCAACGGTGCCCTGCCATATTACTGACTCTTTTTACGTCTATGTTTTAAACAATATTACCATAAAAATTGAATATTTTCCCATTTAAAGCGGATATTCACCACAAACCAAATCCACTATTTAATTCATTTTTTTAAAAATTCAAAGCTAACTCTCCCATTCATCCATGTCTCTATGCTTTATTTTGTTGAGAAATCACTTTGCAATACAACCCCAGCATTTCTGACTGTGGCCATCTTGAGTAAGGGCAGATGATTCATGTAGCATTTACTTCCTGGAATCCATCTGCCCTCGCCTCAAGCATGCATGCAAGAGAGTGTGCTTAGCTTAGAAAAACCATCCCTCGCACCCTCCCTCCCTCCCTCGCACCCTCCCTACCCGCACCCTCCCTCCCTCCCTCGCACCCTCCCTCCCCCGCACCCTCCCTCCCCCCCGCACCCTCCCTCCCTCCCCCGCACCCTCCCTCCCTTGCACCCTCGCATTCCCACCCTCGCACCCTCCTAACCTGCTACCGACTCCTGGGATGTATGACATTTGTCTAGGCAAGAAACCAGGAAGTAACTGAAGAAATGTAATAAAAAAAGTTTAAAACACAAGTAAATATTATATACTTTCCTATCATTTTATTAATGCTAGCAGCATGAGGATTACAAAAAACAATGCTGATTGGGAGAGATTAACATCTTTTAAAGTAAAGCTGACGTGCAACAAGCAATTTCAGAATCGGAGATCAGCAATGGTAGCCTTTTTTTTTTTTTTTTTTTTTTTTTATTGCATTTTAGTGTAAATATGAGATCTGAGGCTTTTGACCCCAGATCCCATGTTTAAGAGGTCCTGTCATGCTTTTTTTCTAATACAAGAGATGTTTACAAAAAAAAAAAAGCTAAATAAATTAAACATCTAAGCAATTGAGCCTATTGATAATTTATATTCTACAAGATTCTAATGATTTTTACCCAAGATTCACACATTTTTCTAGCAACCAATTCATTTCCGCATCATAGCAATTGATTGGTAGCATATTTATGCATAGTGTAACCACTGCTTCTTTTAAAGGTGGGTATTACAGAGGCTTGGAAGGGCTTGGATGTGTAGATGTTGTAATTATCGAACAGATCAATCTGAGTCTGGGACTGGGCAATAGTAGATATGCTGTAAAGCGATTCTTATTTTTTTTCTGACAGTTTGAAGCATGTGTACTCAGCTCTACAAACACACTTTGCTAATGAATGTCAGGAATCCTGTGCTTGTCTTCTGTTGTACCTCTTATATTGCACAACACCCATACATTTTTATGGTATGCCTACAAGTATTTGTACAGGTAATGCCAACATTTTGATAGCTGCTTCTGCACAGCTTACAGAAAAACAACATGAAAGTAATAAAACATAAGAAATATAAAACCATTATTTAGATCATGTTGAGAGTTGCATATATGGCCATGCATTTCTAGCTATGTGTTAAATACCTTTTATAAATAATTTTGAAAACATTATATCTTTTTGTTTTAATGTGTTCTACAGAATGAAAAGCTTCACCGAAATGAGACCAGTTTGAATGGCTTAAAATCCATTGAAATCGCTAAAGTCCTGCAAAATGCCACCAACCACACAAGGACCTTCTATGGCAACGACATCAGAACTAGCTATCAGATGCTTGTGAGGGTGCTGCAATATGAGAGCCAGCAACAAGGCTTTGACTTGGCTGCTACAAGGGATGTGGAATTTAATGAGGTATGTTCTGACTGTGTACTGTACTCAAAACGTTGAATGTTATGTCGAGTGGTGGATTATCAACCAATATATAAAAGGACACATAGCCAAAAAATTTAACAGTGAATCAGTGAATGAAAGTCTTTAAGGGAGAAGGATGGCCAAAGTGATTTTGTCCATACTTCTCCTGTAGGTCACAACAGTGAAGTTTGTTCTAAAGCCCGATGCCGGTGTCTTGCCGAGAAAGTTCCCCCGGCAGATAAGGAGCCCCTTGTACTGCGCAGGCGCTGCGCTTGTGCAGTACGAAGCACAACAAAGTTTCCGAAAATAGCCAAAGCTGAACACAGTCAGTCAGCTGTACACGTCGCCTGTGCACTACATTCTAACCTGTGTCCAGGTTCGAGCCCCACCATCCAAGTGGACATAGAGTTAGAATAAAAATATGCAGAGCGCAGCAAGGCCGTGCCCAAAGCGTGGCGAGCGTAGTGAGCCCGCGAGGGGCCCTGTTACAGACACTGTGTACAGCTGATTTACTGCCTTCTGCTTCGGCTATTTCCGGCTGCTTCGTTGTGCTTCATACTGCGTAAGCGCTGCGCCTGCGCAGTACAGGGGGGGTCCTTATCCGCCGAGGGGAACTTTCTCGGCAGATCACCGGCTGATATCACACAGCCAGTCCATGCTCTGAAAAGACCCCAACCATATGGTCAGGATACACACAGATGCCTGGACCGGCAGCTGGCTCAGGCTCTCAGCGATCCACTGAGAGCCTGAGTCAGCTGCTCTCTCCCTCCCCCACAGACCAATGCTCCTGTGAGAGCTGAAGGAGCAGAGAGCGAGTGACTGACAGATGGGGGAGAACTGAGCGTTCAGCAGTGCTTGATCGCTCAGTTCTCACTGCACAGGCAGCAGGGGACAGATGCAGCATTGGGTCCATGCTGCATCCACCTAGGTGAGTATAAATGTTTATTTTTAGGTCCGTACTTCTCTTTTAAAGCCTAACTCTAGCCAGATATTTTCTTACCTTGATTAGGGCAGGTAGAGTGAAAAAGGGTGATTATTTATTTTATTACTGTCTGTGACTTATGGTTCTGACAGCATCCAATCATTTCTTCTGGTGTCACAGGGACAGAAAATGACAGGCAGAAATTATATTTCTTCCACTCTATTGAAAATGTAGAAAAATATCTGGAGGAGGTACTGTACTCCAAAGTTTGGCAAGTAAATTAGGAATAATAAAAAAATCTTTTTCCAGGAGACACTAACTTTAGGTAATCTTTTTTTTTTTTTTTTTTTTTGGAAACTTTTGGCAAAAAAATGTGGAATTATGGTAACTGATCCCCATTCGAACAGTAAATAGTGAAATATGCCAGTCAAAGAGAATATGGATTGTTGACTGATGATATCTGAAGATCATCAACTTCCTTGAAGAAAGGTTAATGTATCTGTTGCCTCAGGCTTTTAAGCCCCTCTCACTCAACTGAAAGTTTTGGAAACTGATCCCTAATTTCTTAACGGCACTGAGATTTGAAGCCAAAGCAGTGTTGGGTTTCTAGTTTAATAGTTACCGTAATCTCTGAACTTGGCTAAGAGTTACCAATGAAAAGCTGTCTTAAAGGATTACTAGTTGGGAATGTAATTTGTTACCAAGATATCCATTATGCAACATTCAGTGAGCTGGTCATACAAATTTTTGGTACAAATAACATTGTACAGATCAGTGAACTCAGTGATATAGTCTTTGAATCGTTGTTTTTATTTTTGATCTTTTATTGTTTGCTAAAATAATTTTCTCTTATATTTGCTTTAAATTTGATCCTTCTACAGAATGTCATCCATGCAGGCAGCGCAATACTTGATTTCAGCAACAAAGACCACTGGGACCACATTCAAAGAACTGAAGGGGGCACTGCCTATCTGCTAAAGCACTATGAAGAATATGCTAACAATGTGGCCAGGAACATGAAAAAGACCTATATGAAGCCTTTTGTCATTGTCACCAAAAATATTAGTGAGTAGCTGCCTTGAATACTACTTTGGAAAACTGTGGCAATTTTTAGTGCTAGGGTCTTATACCCTATATCAACTATGGTACAGAGGAGTTTGTTTTCTTCCAGTGTTGAGTGAATGTAGTTGGAGATTAAGAGGCGCACCTTGTGTGCGAATAGCTGCGAGAATCCCAGCGGGGGTCCTGCGGTTTAGCTGTGAGTAGGCAGCCCTATTGAAAGTAATGGGAGGCTGCCAGCCCTCGCAGATGTTTGTGGCCACACTCATGTAATCATTTATTCTACAATCACATGCGAGTAATCGGCCCTGGATGCAGGCAGTCTACATCCAGGGCCGATCACTCACATGTGATCTCAGCATGAATGATTACACGCGAGTGGGTTAGATTACCTATGAGAGAAGGCAGCCTCCCATGTTATCTCTGGCAGGTTTAATTCTCAACTGTGAATACACCCTTCATAGCTAGAGGATTGCAGCATTCAGCAATCATAGATGTCTTAGGATTTAGTAAGGCAGACCAAAGAGAAGTGACTGTGGGGTTGATTTATGAACCCTGGAGAGTGCAAAATCTGGTGCAGCTGTGCATGGTAGCCAATCCGCTTCTAACATCAGCTTTTTCGATTAAGCTTTGGGAGGAAAAAAATGGAAGCTGATTGATTTTCTATGCAGAGAATCTCCAGTTTTAGTAAATCACCCCGCTGTGGTCTAACCCATAACAACCACTTATCATAAACTATCTTGTTATGATTTTACTTGTACATTTTAATTGAATAAGCTGCCATTGGTTACCGCCTTGCTAAATAAAGCAACATTTTTCAACTTCTTCCATAGGATATGCTATAGGAAACAGGATTAGGGAAGGGTGTACATGCAAAGGATGCCCTAAATATAAAGTAATATGATCTGAACCCTAAATATAAGTAAGGTGATCCAAGCAAGTGTCCTGCAATATTTAGATTAAAGGTACAAGCTTGCTATATTTAAAGGTGTGTTCAGCCTTCTAGGTGTGCATTTTTATTATAAGTGTTTCAGTACTTGAATTGGGCATTTTTTTTATGGTACTGGAATGTCTAGGCTCCTTCACACCAGGTGCATTGTCATGCATTTTTTTTCTTTGTTGGGTGAACAAAAATGTATTCTTCCTATAGCACCTGTTCCCACTACTATGATATTTTAGGAACATTTTGTGCATGTTTCATTTTTGGTGCCCTGCCCTGTGTGGTCCTCATACAGGTCGACTTAATGGTAGATGAGATGAAAGATAATTCTTGTGACTATACACAGCAATGCTTGTTACCACAGCATGTGTGACCATAAGCTTTGTGAATGAGCTCTCAATAGTTGTTTAATGAGCACTATGTTATTTCACGTAAAAATTAAAGGCTAAAAATCAGATTCTGTAATTTACCACAGTATAAATATTGAGACTCTAGTAATTCCACCATTCTCAGAATTTGTGTTTTAAATGCCATTTTACTCTGGGTGACTCATGAACATCCGAAGCGCTTATTCATGATTCATTTTATTACATAAGTGTGTGTTCACTATAGAAGAGTTACACGAAGAATGATTTATATATACTACCATTGCTATTTGTCTTCCTTTTGTATAGATTAGGGGGAAAATGGCAAGCATTGTTGCCCAGCTGTAGTCGTGTTTTTATGAGTGCTGGTGTCTTGTTTGATAAATCTGCCAAGACTGTATCCCCTGCTGTGGCACATTTGTGGGCTGGTTAAAGTTATGTTATGCGTCTCACAATCTATCAGGTTGTTAAAAAGTTCACATGCATTTAAAACGGGGTGAACCATCATACTGGCCTAGAATCAACTTTTATTCCTCACAGAAACTTTTTGTAATTTTAATAAATTATAATAAAAAATTAAAAGTTTAGGTTTTTATGTAGATCATTAAAATGGCTGCATAATGTGCCAATATCATGGAAAAAATGTTTTTACACTTTGTATGTTAGATAGTCTTTGCCACATTTACAGCTTTGGACATTCTGAAGCATGGTCAAGTTTGCTTTCAACATGCCATTGCTAAGTACTCCTGGACCCAATCTCAAACTCAGTACATCAAAGTTAGACATTTTGAAGTTTTAACTGTTTATGTGGCATGGTGTGTAAACAGCATAATGTCTTTGAGGGGTTAAAACACACACATTTATATGTATGTGTGTATATATATATATATACCCATACACACCCCAGCCTAATATAGATCTATTTAGAATGCCTTTTTTTTTTTTTCTTTAAGGGTGGGGACTGGTAAAACTGTAAAATGAACTCTCATAATGAGTTAATATAATCCATGCATTTTTTTTCTGTACATTCTGTCTATCAGTCATTGCCGTAGACATATTTGACAAGGCTAATTTCAGTGGAGCCAAAGTACCTGAGTTTAATACTATATATGAAGATTATCCAAAGGATTTGCAGTCATCAGTTCTGTTCCCTGACACTTTGTTGAAACCGCCAGAAAGAAAAGGTAAATTGCCATAGTGTTTTGTGTTTCAAAGCTGATGCCTTAATGATACATAATTCTATATGTATGTTTTACAATCATCCTCCATACCTTCTTCCATATCTGCATTAATATGCTTCTTTTGTTCTTCAAGTCGTTTTCTAGATTTGCACCCATCCTTCTATTTCTCTGAGGGGGTGGGGTGGGGGGCACTGTGCAAATACACATGTAACGACAACAAGCAAGATATTGCATGGTTGTTCTCATTTACAGGAAACCTAAAAGAAATGTATACCAAGAATTTGGTGAGCTGCAATTTAATAATTTTTGGATTTTGCATCTGTTCCATGCTCTGTCCAGAAATTCTATTGCTTAGTAATGCTCATGCTTAGTAATATGTAATGATGGCCATAAACAACTTTCTACATGTAATTCCCACTGCAAAACAATAAGTTGCAAAGAGCTGCATGTGGCTCACAAGCCACTGGTTGGGAACCGGTTTTGTGACTTTTGCAAGTTACTGTTCACACCCACAAGACTAGCAGTAGTGTCCCAAGGTAGTTTTTCCCTTTACATTGGTTTAGTTTTATAGGGTTGCCACTCAGTTACAAATAATGTAGTCCTTCAGGGCATAGAAGTTACAGCTTTTGGCTACCTGAAAGATTTTCTTTTTTTCTGTTTTATAGCTTTAGTTAGTCAGATATATATCTCCATTAGGTTCATTTGCAACCAAGGTTCCATGGAACTCTAGGGTTCCTCCAGAGGTTTCTAGCGGTTCCTTGAGCAATGCACTATTTTTTTTCAAGTAATGGTACACTTTATAGAGAAGGTAGACAAGGGCATAAAGACAGCCCCTGTACACACAGCAATTAAAAGATGCAATATCTTGTACTGTGTGAATCCCACTACCTTGTATTCCTTCTTGAAATGTATAGTAGGTTGCTATCAAAATAACTAATGGAAATTTTTTTTTTTTATCATTATGTGCAGTTTATAACAAAATGCTATCTAAATTCAAAAGGTTGAAGTGTTTGCAAAGGTAAAATGAAAAACAAAAATGGCAAACATGGTTTACTTGGCTTGCTTTGTTCAATGGACAGCTCCTCTTCTGGGCCCCCCCTGGCTGCTCCCCCCCGCTGAGTGCCCCTGTACCAAGCTGCTCATGCTCATTCTCGAGACACGCTCTGTGTCCATTGACACACACAGTGCAGCATGACCCCGCTCCCTGCTCCCTCTTCACTAGCTGCAATTGACAGCAGCAGGAGCCTATGTCTCCCACTGCTGTGTCTGAGCCAGTGAGGAGAGAGAAAGCGCAGCGATGCTGCTCTGGTGCAAAGCGCTGGATCGACATCTGGCTTGGGTAAGTATAAGCGGTGCCGGCAGGGAGCAGCACACAGAGGGTTTTTTAGCTTGATGCATAGAATGCCTTTAGAACCACTTTGAGCCCCAGGTTCACACTGATTTGACAATCGCTCTGACTTTGGAACACTTGTCGCATCAGAAGTCAGACCCCATTCAGTGCAATGGAACCATTCTAATCAGTATGCCTTTAGTTGCTCTGACTTAGAAAAAGGTTCCTGCACTACTTTGGTCCGACTTGCATTGACTTCTGTTAAAGAAGTCGTTTGCAAGTCGTGCCAAAGTCATGCTGGGGTCCGACTTCAAAGTCGCACAGAAGTCATGGGCATTGTGAACCCAGGCTTACTTTAAACGCAATCGTCCCAAAACTGATACTTCTGTTTTAGCTAATTTTTTTTTGCACCTCAGTGGCGAGATCTTTTTATCAAAGAGTCCAAATATGCGCACTTGTACTGGACATTACAGTAGGCTCCCAATTTTACTCATTTTATTTCTTCTGCATAAACCAGACTCGGACCTGTCCTTGTATAATGGGTTACGTGAAAATTCTTGGTGATAAAGGTGGTGGACGTAGTGGGGCACTGTGGGTGGGCTTGCTATTGAAGCCAGCGGGTGATTTAGCTCATGTCACCTGCTGAAAGTAAAATATCAGATTTGGGTGATCTTCAAATACTTGACGTTGTTGAATTTTGCTGCACTTTTATGTTAATTTACTGCACTATTTTGTAGTAGTTTTGTTGTAAGTTCTGCAGCACATTGTAAATGCTGTATATTTCTGAAGACACGGTTATCATGCTAGCTGGAAGGCAGTAGATGACAGGATTTGTATTTACTGTGTCTAGTATCATCTGAAAAGTTTGCAGTAAGCACTTGTTGCGCAAATTATTCTTTTTTTTTTTTTGCATATTTATTTTAGCCCAGGTTCACACTGACAGCGGGATTGAAATTTTGCGAGTTCAGCTGAACTTGCACGATTTCATACCCGCACATCAGTCCCGACTTCAGGGGCGATTTCACAGACATCTGTGCGGGTTGCTGCACATATGTCTATACAAATCGCACCCCGAAGTCACCAAAAGTGCTACATAAAGTACTTTTGGGAATCAAATGCAAATTCTGACTGCGCAATTGCCGCCGATTTACGATATGACATGTCAAATTGCATGCCAAATCGCTCCAATGTGAATCTCGGCTCAAAATTTGTAGAGAAAGCATGGCAGTTTTTTTTTTTTTTTTTTTAGATGTTTAAAAATTCATTGCATGAATTTATTGGTCAGATGAGGCTGTTTTATTTATTGGCCATAACATTTTACATTCTATATGCAATACAGAATAACACTTTTAAAGCTAATCTGATTTCAAGACAATGGGGAATATCTACTAAAACTGGTGCTCACAGAATCTGGTGCAACTGTGCAAAGTAACCAATAAGCTGTTCACTTAAGCTTTGACAATAAGCCCCTATTCACACTGGCGCGATTTGACATGTCAAATCGCAGCCTATTGCCTGCAACGGCACTGTCCCATACAGTGCGATGCCCGATTTCCAAAGGTAGCTTCTGCACTACTCTTGGCGACTTTGAGGGTGAACAGTTGTCCGTGCATGAAACCCACACAGATGTCTTTCAAGTCGCCCCCCGAACTCGCACTGAAATGCGGGTTTAAAAATTGTGCGAGTTCAGCTGAACTCGCACAATTTCAAACCCGCGTTTAGTGTGAACTAGGGCTAAGGCCCGGTTCACACTGTTGCGACATATGCTTTGTCTTTGGGAGCACATGTTGCATGATGTGTACAAATTAATGGTTCCCTAATGAGAGCCGTCTTAACTAGTCTGACTTTAAAAAAAGGTTCCTGCACTACTTTGGTCCATTTTCAGCCTGCTCAATATCATTGAAGTCGGCTCAAAGTCGGATACTTGTCCTAACATCCGACTTGTGACATCTGACTTACAGCCGCAGTAAAAGGAATTTTATGTCACACTGCGATTTGTTTTTATTGGTAAAAGGACAAGTCGGACTATCTCAAAGTCGGAGCAAAATCTTATCCTGTTCATTCAAGTTGGATGGAAGTAGGACTGATGTCGCAGGGAAAAGTAGGATAACAGTCGTACAATAGTTGTCGTACCAGTGTGAACCCGGCCTAAAACCTAAAGACGGTTTACTATGCACAGCTGATCAGATTCTGTTTTAGTAAATCTCCCTCTTTTATTTGACTTAAAGGGGCGATGTTATCTACCCTGAAATTTTACTTGTTTTTTTTTTTTTAAATAGCTCTGCCTACAATGAAACCATCAAATCAGAATTATCCTAGCAGTGAGGACGAATATGAGTCTCGTCTGTCCAAGAGGAAAAAAAGGCAGCCGGATTCCTGGAACCAGCACGCAGTTGCTTTGGTGATTGTGTACCGCTCTTTGGGACAGCTTTTGCCAGAAAACTATGATCCTGACCGCAGAAGTCTGAGGTACTTAAGTGAACTCTCCATTTTATATGTCTTATTCTAACTCACAGCATAAACTCCATACAAATTGCTGCACAGAAACACTGTTTGTAAAAAATTTTTTAAAAAATTTGCTAATTTTGCTGATTTCTTAAGAAGGGCAATAGGAAAAATTCATCTGGCACCAAGTTATTGACATATATGCCAAATATTCATTAGCACTAAAGACTACATGCACATTTTTAGTGAATCTGAGGGTATACAGTATACTAGGTATATTAGATAAGCTCTCACTTCTCTGCTCTCTGCAGCTGACTAGCTGAAATCAGAATTTTTTCCTTTGACTAATGGTTATAGGGACAGGAAGTTTCTATAATTACACTTCTAAAATAATTTGGTACTTGTTGTATTTTCTTACAGAGTGCCCAATCGTCCAGTCATTAATACACCGATTGTAAGTGCATCTGTGCACAATGAAGGTGAGCTGCTACCATCACAACTAGACAGCCCCATCATTCTGGAATATACAATGTTGGAGACTGAGGAGAGAACCAAACCTGTGTGTGTCTTCTGGAATCACTCCATCATGTAAGGTTCTAAATTTATTAATTCATTTAATTTTGCTTTATTAATTACAGCTTGCAGACAATGACTAGTCTTATGGTTTTGTGAGGGGGTATACATTGCCTTACTCTATGTAGAAATCACAGGACCCCATAACAAAATTTGAATGGGCCCCCAATAGAGGAAAAAAAAACACAGCATTGTATGACACCCTAACTACCATGGCAGGTGACAAAGGACTGATAAGGACATGTCTGTTATATTGTTGTGCAGATTGTAGTGGTAAGGAGTATGTATTGTACAGCCAGGCATTCAAATTGCAGTGGTCAGGAGTATTTAGTGTACAACCTATAGTACAGATTGGGTCAGGTGTAACAATGCATCCCAGCGCACATAGTACAGGGGTCAGGATTATGTTATGTGGGGCAGTCAGGAGTGTGTATTATACAGTCTTATAGACAGAGTACAGTACGACTGTCAAGAGAGACTTCAAAGACACTTTTCTTTTTAACACTGTGTTGCCGAGAAGGGGCAGCGTGACCATGGCTTGCTATAGAGCACGCCCCCACACCAGCTGAAGTGGCAGCTCAGCCAATCACTGCTGTCTCATTTATACAAAGTGCTGGCAGAGGAACACTTTCAACATCACATCCTCTGCCAGGCTCTGACTAATAACATCACCTAATGCAGAGCCCAGCAGAAGACACTAGTAGTAGATTAATTACTTTGGTGGCTCTTTGTTTGCAAGTAACAGCAGCAATAAGCTGAGCTTTCAATTTTGCGTGTATAAGCCGATTGGAGACGCCCAGTGCTTCTTATCACTGGGGCCCCCCCATTAAGGTCCTGGCCCTCTAGCAGCTGTGTGGGATGCCTTTCAAAAGCTCAAAGGGTTTTTGTTGCTTGGGGAAACCCTTTTTATCAGTATTTTTTTTCTTTTTGCAAATGTGGTATTATTGGAGTTATCAATTTTTGTTCACACAGAGCTGGAGGCGTTGGAGGGTGGTCTTCTAAAGGCTGTGACCTGCTTTCCAGGAATAAAAGTCATGTGACCTGTCAGTGCAATCATATGACCAGCTTTGCTGTATTAATGGATATTTCCAAACGAGAGGTAAGCTAAGGAGAAGATATATCTACAGTTTAAAATATTGCCTTTTTCTATGAGTTTGCCCACAGTAAATAGCTGTATAAAACACTTTTTCTGAAGTTGTAGCTGATATTGCCTAGGGTAGATACAAAGAAAACTATAAAGTCTAATGTACAGTATACTTGGCTATTCTGAGAGAGAATTGTTTAGGACCTTTTTCAGGTGCTTTTGGGCTAAAAATAGTGCCTGTTAAGCGCCTGAAACATGCCTCCCCTGCAGCTCCAGTGTGAGAGCCCCAGTGCTTTCACACTGGGAAGGTTCTCTTGCAGGACGTTCGAAAAAGTCCTGCAAGCAGCATCTTTTGGGCGGTGGGGGAGCAGTGTATACACCACTCCTCCACCGCCCCTGCAATTGAAATCAATGGGCACTGCTGCCGAAGCGCCTGCAAAGTGCTTCGGCAGCACCACTTTGCCGGCGCTTTTAACCCTTTATTTGGCTGCTAGCAGGGGTTAAAACCTGCCCGCTAGCGGCTGAAAAGCGCCGCTATTACAGCAGTAAAGTGCTGCTAAAATTAGCGATGCTTTTACTGCTAACGCCCCCCGCCCCAGTGTGAAAGTAGCCTTAGTGTCAATGCTTACTACAAACCATTGGCTTCCATTGGGACTGTTCACATCGTTTGGGGTGTTTAGCATGCTGCATTTTCCCAGCCTTCTAGTGTCATTGACCATTGTATCCCAAAAAGATGTTTGAAATGCTAGATTTTCAATTCGAAAGTAAACTGCAAAATGCTTAAAACTCTAAAATTGAAGCACGTTAAAATGCTGATGCCTAGACTCGGTAGTATGTTCTTCCATCTAAAAGCACTGTTGTTGTAAACGGGTAAATATTTGTTAATTGGCAGCTTAAAAAAATATCTTGGAAATGGGATTATTGTCAGAGTTGGGTGACAAACAAGTTTAGTATAGTGTGTATTTCTGTACATGGAGTTTGGAATACATGTCTACACATAATTCATTTTACAACATTGATTCTGACCCCAGGCTTTAATTTATTTTCCCATTAGCTATACTGATTATTTGAAAACAATGTGATCATCATGTAAGCCTTATATACTGCTTACTAATTTAAAAAAGATGTAAGCAGGAACTGTATACGATGCTTGTTATAATTGTGTGATAAGAGACTATTATCTTAATTAGGGTGAATGTCACAGGAAGGATTGCAGTGAGGGTGTAAAGTAGGGGCTGCCTTGAGTGCTTGTGCACTCTGCAGTGTAGGTGAGCATCATGGGAAATGTAGTTCCAAAACTTCTGGGGGTGCCAAGGTTCCCCATCACTGCTCTAGGCTCTATGGTCACTTTGTATACCTGTATGATTATTATTATTATTTTTTTTAAACTGTTGATTTAGGTTATGGAAGCTCAGATAGTTTTCACTTAAAGATCAAAGATTATCACAGTTCTAAAGAACAATTGTTTATAAATATATATGCACTTTAGAAATCTCTGCTTTCAGGTTAGGCTTTATATTGATCTGTTAATGTTTTGTAATGGTTTATGAAATAAAAGTGACATACAACTTCTCTTGATGGCAGAATGGTGAAGTTCTACCTCTGAAGATTATCACATATACCTCTGTGTCAGTCTCACTGGTGGCTCTGTTGTTGACTTTCATCCTATTGGTTATCATCAGAACTCTACGTTCCAACATTCATAATATCCACAAAAACCTGGTGGCTGCCCTCTTCTTCTCTGAGCTCGTCTTCCTTATTGGAATCAATCAGACTGAAAATCCAGTAAGTGGGAAGAAAATAAATATGGCCTCTTGGCAGTCTTTCACTGTCTGCTGTTTATGAACATTTTTATATTTTTCATATGTAATACCATTGTTATTTGTATTTGTTGTTTCTCTACAAAGTTCCCTTTTGCAGAACTCGATTAGTAGATTAGGCAGCCCTGAACATATGTACATGGCACTGCATGCATTCTTCCTCTTACCCTTTCCCCCTCTTAAAGGGTGCAGAGGGGCTGGGGAAAATGTCCTTGGCACATAACCAACTGTGACAGGGTGGATTAGAAACTCCTAGTTCTGTTTCTGGTAAAATATTCTTTTTAATTGAATTCAAACCTTTTTCAGTTAAAGTGGATGTAAACCTGATTCATGAAATCTGACCTAAACGCATACTTCTGTAGTGTTTTCTTATCTCTCTCCAAAGCATTAAGTCCTAGTCCTAGTCAACCAACATAAAACCAGCTTGAAATTTGTGTTGATTGGCAGAGAGCGTGTCTTGTCTTAGCACAGCTCTGCACATTCCTTCCTTCCCCTGCCTATATGGAGGGGGGTTGGGGGTCGTTTGCCTTTCCTCCAATCAGCTGTCTTGGCTGTATGCCAAGAATCCACTCCCAGTGCTGAACAGGAAGAGAAAATCTCTAACAGGTTGTGTACTTTCTAAAGAATATACAGTATAAAGCTGAAGACCGCATATGTGCATGTAAAACTTCTGTAGGGAGATTTGTTTCATCTCTGTGTATCATCTGGGGCTGTTTACTTCACTGGGTATATGTGAGGGCTTAGATACACTTTTAGGATCATAGAAAGGTTTTTTTTTTTTTTTTTTATATTTGTTTTCTGGATTAATAATTAAATATAGCGCATATGCCCAGCTTCTGAAGTACCGTATATACTTGAGTATAAGCCGAGTTTTTCAGCACATTTTTTTGTGCTGAAAGTGCCCCCCTCGGCTTATACTCGAGTCAAGCACTTTTCTGCAGCAAAAAAAAAAATTCCGACCCGACTTTGGGGCCCCGTATCTCGGGGCCACTTGGGTCTAGGAATCCCAAATTTGGTGTTCCAACCCAGTGGACCTAGCACTATAACATATCCAAATATGGGGTTCCTAGCACTAAGTGGCCCGAGATACAGGGCCCCAAAGTCGGTTCGGAAAATGTCATTCTCTGCTGCAGAAAAGTGCTTGACATTTTCTGACCCGAATTTGGGGCCCCATATCTTGGGGACACTTGGAGCTAGGAACCCCAAATTTGGCATTCAAACCCAGTTGAACTAGCACTACAACATATCCAAAGATGGGGTTCCTAGCACTAAGTGGCCCCGAGATACAGGGCCCCAAATCGGTCAACTGTGTCCATCTGCATGGGCACAGTGAGGCTGCAAATGGGCATCGTTGACCCTCTTTTCCACTTACAGTAGCTGCGCATTTCTCACCCTAGGCTTATACTCGAGTCAATAAGTTTTCCCAGTTGTTTGTGGTAAAATTAGGTGCCTCGGCTTATATTCGGGTCGGCCTATACTCGAGTATATACGGTAATTGCAGATGTTTTCATGAGAAAATGTTTCCTCACATCAGGCAGTGGTACCATAAGATGTTTTGGCAATGTGGTAGACAATTAATCATTAGTGTACCTGCACTTGAGAGGCTGCCTGACACATCATGCACCAGTAAGCTCAAAAAAGAACAAGAATGCTGGGGCTGACATAATTCATGACTGCTTGGTACACAGCCTGATTTATGAACATTCCGCTAACAATACTGTATTAGGGAGCGGCATAATCATTCATGAACAGAGCTGGACCGAGGCAATTAATTGTGTTATTACTTCATAACATCTCTTATTTGTAGCAAAAGCATTGCAACTTGAAAGCATATGAATAGTATTGACAGAAAAGGAAGAAATTATACGTATTTATTTGGAGTTGTAAGCAAGTACAGTACTATTTCTGAAAATGTGGTCCAGTGTAGGTCAAATAACTGTGGTTGACAATTTTGCTTGGATGCCTCACCCAGATCTCTAGAAATGGGCAGGTGTTTCGTAGCCATGATCGAGCTCCTACAACACTGGCTTGTCTGTTTCAGCACTCTTCTTTTACGAAGGTGAAAGTCCCACCTCACACAATAAAGAAGTGCCCAGTGCAGGCTAAAACCCATATTAAGCTGGCCATACACCATACAGTTTTCTTATTCAATTTCTAGATTTACCTTCAACTATGTAGTGAAGGGTTGAAAGTGTTTAGGCTTGACCTTATATTATAGGGTTTTGGTAAATCTAAAGCAAAGTTGTACAAGAAACATGTATAATGTATGGCCAGCCTAATACTCCAACTGGGCACAGAGTATTCCAGTGTTGATCAACCTTGTAATGTGATTTTAATAATAAAAAAGCTGCATTAAAATAGATTTTGGAGAATTACTGTGCAGCAGTGATTATTGGAACTGTCCCTCATCTGAAACACTTCTGTATGTTCCGATCAGCAGTCTCATCTGTTTTTTGTCCTTGTTCAGTTTGTGTGCACAGTGATTGCCATCCTCCTCCACTACTTCTACATGAGCACCTTTGCCTGGATGTTTGTTGAAGGCCTGCACATTTATCGCATGCTGACGGAAGTCCGAAACATTGACACAGGTCATATGCGCTTCTACTATGTAGTTGGCTATGGTATACCCGCCATTATTACAGGTACGTTGCCTATTGCAGCTTTAACTATAGAATAATGAGCTGTTATTTTGGGTCATGTTAACGGGCAACCTGCATAAAACACCTGAGTTGGTAATATGTCATTATTATGGGTCAACTAATGTCTGCATTATTTTATCAGTCGTCTTTTGTAAAAGCACATCCTCCCTATGGCTATAACACTGAGTGAGTCAGCAGTAAGATACCCACAGTTCTTACAATAAAAAAAAACGTTAAAAGTTTTATTTTATTTTTTTTTTTAAATATGGGAGCAGACCTCGGGCTTGATCCCAAGCCTGGGTGTGTGTGTCAATAGAGACACACACACAGCACGTCTTAGCCCCACTTTACACTCCCTGCTCACTGAATTTGGTTGGTAGCAGCAGGAGACAATGGCTCCTGCTGCTATCTGCAAAGCCCTTGACAGCAGGAAGGAGGGAAATAACACCTGCAACCGGGCATGCATGGTGCTGGATCAATAAAGGACTCAGGAAAGAAGTGTTGGGGGGGGGGGGGGGCGAGGCTGTATCTAACAGTCCTCAAAAGGGTACATTTTGCTTGATGTCCTCCCCTCTCCCCACCCCTTCATATTTGGCACATTAGGTTTTTGGTGGGAGGGAGTGGGTACCTAGTGAGGCTGCAAGGAATCACAGCTGGCTTCCCACAGTAAACATGCTGGCTCTGGCGACCTGAAGACTGTCAATGAACTGGCCCGGGTGAAGACAGTGCTGAATCCCTGGACAGGTAAGTGTCCTTTTATTAAAAGTTAGCAGCTACAGTATTCGTAGCTGCTGACCTTTTAATTTTTCCTTTCTAGGGTGAAGATCCTTTTTAATGCAGAGAATGCATTAAGGTAAATAAAACTTTAGACATTAGAATCATTTATGTTCACATTGCATACACCATTTTAAATATCATGTACATATTCTGACAGTTTTGATGTTTCACAACTGCACAATCACACAGCAGTTCATTGCCCAGAGTATACAAGAAACCGTGAAGCTCCTTTTACACGGCTGTTCTCAGTTTTTCAGGTGGACCTAATCGGAAGGTCCATTTATCCCTATGGTCAGATAAGTGTAAAGGGACTTGTGCCAGGTAAGATGGGGTCCACTAAAAAAAAAAACGCAACGGGACTCTGTCCTCAGATCCGAGGGTGCTTGGTGTAAACAGACAGCAGAGTCAGTTTACTCCTGGCCACCCATAGAGCAGAGCAGGCTCTGTCCTTGTCGTCTCTGCAGAAAATTAGAGGACATGGATGTGTCACCCACCTGCTCTGCTCCAGTCATCGGGTTCTGTGAGCTGATTTACAAAACTGAAGCAAAAGGGGAGTAGTTATGCATAACCTCTATTTATTATCTTGACTTCATATGAAAGCTAAAACCTGTGTGGCTGCTCTGGGTAACTGGTGCACTTTTTACTTTAAGTTTTGATGACACACCTCAGTTGTTTCTGTCACCTACATACTTGCCCTGTATTTGATCCTCTGGGAGAAATCTGCATATACAGCATCGGCTGTTAAAAAAACATCTTTTATGTTGGTTTAATGCCTGGGAGAATAGGCGGAGGGTTTACATAACTTTGTTAGTGTGTTGCTGAATGATGGTGGCTGAATGTATTTGCAAGAAGGATCATCTCTGTTCTAGGAATGCCTCAGAGTAGAGTGAAAATAATGTAATTGTTGACTGTTCAGGGAACATATGAACACCTGATATGAATAGAGATTACTTTATAAAAGCTGCAGTAAATACTGTTTCCATATTAACTACGGTAGGTTCTGTTATTGTCTTTGCTGCTTAAGAAAAAAAAAATCTGAAATCTAATTGGTTATCATCCAGTATTGTATACTATTTACTACAGCATGGTATGTTTTCTTTATTTGTTACATTTAGGACAAAAATATTAATGTTGGTGTTATGTAGCTTTTTAATCAAGTAAATATGTAATAATTGACGTATCATATATTTATCACTTGCAGCCAGCAGGTGACATGCTGGAGGTATTTTTACCTATATGACTGTGTATTCTGTGAATAGCTTTCACAGTCTGAGCTCCTGCTATGCACGTCTTTTCACACAACACACACAGCTGAGTATTCAGAAGAGGGACATACACCCTACAGTGTCTGATGGCTCTTACAAACCCCTGTGAGTTTGGAATTAGGTAGAAGTAGTCAGAAAGTGTGCTGGACTTTCTTATTAAAAGGCCAAGCACACCATGCTGACAAGCCTTTATTTTGAAGCACCTTGTCTTTTTTATTTATTTTTTAAGGTAGTTGTAAAGGCTTAAGGTTTTCTATGCATGCATTCTATACATTACGGTAAAAGCCTTCTGTATGCAGCAGCCCCCCTAATACTTACCTGAGCTCAATCTAGATCCAGTGATGTGCATGGGAGCCTAGGCTCTTCAGGGGCTCTCCCTCCTCATTGGGGGAGAGAGAGGGGCCAGGCCGAGCCACGGCTCCATGTGTAAATGGACATACGTTGCCCCCATAGTCAGCTGTTTGCTCTGGGGGCACTCAGCAGGAGGAAGGGTCCAGTAGCGCCAGCAGGGGACCCAAGAAAAAAAGGTTTGAGGCTGCTCTGTGCAAAACCGCTGCACAGAGCAGGTAAGTATAATATGTTATTTTTTTTTAATCAAAAAACTTGCCTTTAATATCGCTTTAATTAATATTTTATAGAAATAATATTACAAAATTGAAATGTGTTAATAAAGTTGTAAATATTACCAAATTAAATTGACTCTGTAATACACAGTCCAGTGTCGGTACTCTTGAATTTTTTTCTACCGCTGCACTATATCTTGTTGATTTTCAGCACACCATATATAGTACAAAGTAGACAAAAGCTCCTGCTCTATCATGAACAGAGCTTTTTGTGCTTGGCTATAAGGATGGCCTCAGGCGTGTTCGCACACTCCACGTGCAGAGCCCACCAGGAAGTCGGTACGGCGCTGCGCTAATCACAGGCAGTGAGACATTTCCCAATCTCTGCAGCCGCACATCAGGACAATGTCTCACTGCCTGTTATTAGCGCAGCTCCGTGCCGACTTCCTGGCGGGCTCTACACGTGGAGTGTGCGAACACGCCTGAGGCCATCCTTACTTGGCTGTAAGATGTACACTCTTATATACCAAAATAAATATTCTTCTTAGGGCTGCAGTAAAGCAACTTCTGCCTCAATGCAATCCTTTTTCATTTGTTACTGTTTGGTTACCCCCTTCATGACAGAGGGTAAAACGGAACTTAAGGCCTGAACACAGTTTTGCAACTTTGACATATGTTAGTAAAACTGTACATTAAGTACATACAGTGTGTATAGAAAAAAAAAAATCACCCCCTTTAAAATAATAATCACATTTTGTTGCTTTGCAGGCTGAAATCAAGACAGACACAGTTTTTGTTTTATCCAGCTGTATTTACTAGTGCAACTTATAACATCCAAGTAAAAGATAGAACATCAACGTGTCAGAATCACTGAGTTGGAAAAAGGGTCACCCCCCCCCCCTTATGTCAGTATTTTGTTGGACCACCTTTTGCTTTAATTACAGCCTCTAGTCTGTTGGGATAAGTCTCTACTAACTTTGCACATCTAGACTTCAGTATTTTCCCACTCTTCTTTGCAGAATTGCTTAAGTTCAGTTAGATTAGATGGTGACCGTTTGTGGGTGTCAGTCTTCAAGTCATTCGACAGATTTTCAATGTGGTTTAAGTTAGGGCTCTGACTAGGCCATGCAAGGACATTCACCCAAGGACATTGGATGGTGAGCTGTATTGGATTTCCGCCAGACATAACGTTTGGTGTTGAGGCCAAATAATTACATTTAGTCTCATCTGACCACCTTAAACACACCTTAAAGATTCTGAGACCATATGGAAAAATGTGTTATGGTCAGATTAGTCGTCCACCTGTAAATTCTTAGTCTCTTCCAGTTCCTTTCACTGTTATCCATGCTGTACATGCAATCACCTGGTGCTCATTAACCACCTCACTACAGTGCATTTTCACCCCCTTCCTGACCAAGCCATTTTTCAGCTTTCAGCGCTGACGCACTTTGAATGACAATTGCGCGGTCATACGACACTGTACCCAATGAAATTGTTATCATTTTTTCCCCACAAATAGAGCTTTCTTTTGGTGGTATTTGATCACCTCTGCGTTTTTTATTTTTTGCGCAATAAACAAAAGAAGAGCGACAAATTTAAAAAAAAAAAACAATATTTTTTACTTTTTGCTATACTAAATATCCCCAAAAAATATATAAAAAAACATTTTTTTTCCTCAGTTTCGGCCGATACGTATTCTTCTACATATTTTTGGTAAAAAAAAAATTGCAATTAGCGATCATTGATTAGTTTGCGCAAAAGTTATAGCGTTTACAAAATAGGGGATAGTTTTATAGCATTTTTATTAATATTTTTTTTTTTTACTAGTAATGGCGGTGATCAGCGATTTTTATTGTGACTGCGACATTATGGCGGACACATCGGACATTTTTGACACATTTTTGGCACCATTGTCATTTATACAGCAATCAATGCTATTTAAATGCATTGATTCATGTATAAATGACACTGGCAGTGAAGGGGTTAACCACTAGGGGCGGGGAGGGGTTAATTATGTTCCCTAAGAGTGTTTCTTACTGTGGGGGGAGGGGCCTCACAAGGGGAGGAGACCGATCGGTGTGTCTCTGTACAGAGAACACACCATCGGCTCCTCTCCTCTGACAGGACCGTTGATCTGTGTGTTTACACACACAGATCAACGGTCCCGCTGTGTTACGGGCAATCGCGGGTGCCCAGCGGACATCGCGGCCGCTGGGCACGCGCATCGGGTGCCCAGTGACACGGCGAGAGCGCGCGCGCGCGCGCGCTCCCTGCAGTGCACAGAAGGGGAGGACGTCATATGACGCCCTCCCGGAACGAGAGATGCGCCGCCTGGCCGTCATTTGACGGCCGGCGGTCGCAAAGTGGTTAAATACTCACCTTAGAGCATTGACCTTAATGCTAAATCAAGTATATAGGTGCTCAATGCCCCTTCTGCTTTCTGTTCTCTGTTCCTCTGCTGACTACTTATGCTTCTCTGGCAGCGCTACACTGAGACAGGTTACACACAAAGACAGAATGGGACCAATAGTGCTGTCTGTAAACAACTCTTTCACTAAAATGCCCAAAATAACACGTGCTTTAAAAAGCACTCTCAGTGCTATGGTATAAGCATCATATAAACACATGGGTACAGCTAATCAGCTGTCTCCTTCATATCGCATGGACCAGCTTGGCCAGTAGGCTACTGATGAAGCCCATAATTTGGTCGTAACGCATATAGCATCAAAGCCACACTAGTTTAGAGCAGTGTCCAGGAGCTAAGCTGGTTCATGTAGTATGAACACTGGGGCAGGCTGAATATGGACTGATCAGTCAAATAGAGGCTATCACAGTGCTCAGGTGATCGGAAACCAGGTTTCCCAGTTCTCTGTGCTGGGAGCGCACCGTGCAGCACACTCTCAGCACAAACGCAAGTATTCACACCTGAGACCTTGTAACACTAACGAGTCACATGACACCAGGGAGGGAAAATGGCTATTTGGACCCAATTTTGGAAATTTTCACTTAGGGGTGTACTCACTTTTGTTGCCAGCTGTTTAGACATTAATGGCTGTGTGTTGAGTTATTTTGAGGGGACAGCAAATTTACACTGTTATACAAGCTGTACACTCACTGAAAAGATAAAATATTTACCAAAAATGTGAAGGGTCTACTCACTTTTGTGAGGAGATACTGTGTGTGTGTATAAATTTACACTGTATTACTAGTATTACAATTAAGAAACACCAGAACCAATTGATGTCATATTGATGAACCATATTGTTGTTGCATACATCAGAAGGCCAAAAAAAGATATTGGCGTGCTATATTTCCAAGCATTGCTACAATCCTCACAATCAATTCATAAACTACACCGTAGAATCAAAACAAGAATAATGGAATGTAGAGTGTAAGGATTTCACAAAGAGTTTTAAGAATACTTTACCTATACTGTATCTATTACTATTTTATAGTTATGGTTTGAGTGTGATGCAGCTTTATAATGCTTAATTTTTGCTTCTTTTTTGTTTCAGGTCTTGCTGTAGGTTTGGACCCTCAGGGGTATGGAAACCCTGACTTCTGCTGGCTTTCAGTTCATGACACTCTAATCTGGAGTTTTGCTGGTCCGATTGGCATTGTAGTTGCTGTAAGTGTTGATCTGCTGTGTGAAAATACAGAACATAGCAGTGACAAGTGAGGAAATTCAAACCATGTAATTTACTGATTTCAAACTTAGAATTCAATACACCAACAAAAAAAGTGCCTGTCTGGGCACAGCAGGGATGTAATAAAATCTCTGACACTTGGAAAGTGCACTGTGGAGGAAACGCCAACATTTACTTAAGAATATATATGTGTTTCTATGTATAACTGTACAGTGCCTTGCAAAAGTATTCACCCCCATGCCTTTTTTCATGTTTTGTTGCCTCACAACCTGGAATTAACATGGATTGTTTGAGGATTTGCATCATTTAATTTACAGAACATGCCCACAACTTTGAAGATGTTTTTTTATTTATTGTGAAGCAAACAACAAATAGGACAAAATAACAGAAAAAGTCAGTGTGCATAACTCTTCACCCCCCTAAAGTTAATATTTTGTAGAGCCACCTTTTGTGGCTATCACAGCTCCAAGTCGCTTTGGATAAGTCTCTATGAGCTTGCCACATCTTACCACTGGGATTTTTGCCCATTCCTCCCTGCAAAACTGCTGCAGCGCCTTCAAGTTAGATGGTTTGCGCTTGTGAACAGCAATCTTTAAGTCTGACCACAGATTTTCTATTTGATTGAGGTCTGGGCTTTGACTAGGCCATTCCAACACATTTTCATGTCTCCCCTTAAACCACTCAAATGTTGCTTTAGCAGTGTGTTTGGGTTCATTGTCCTGCTGGAAGGTGAACCTCCGTCCTAGCCTCAAATCACACACAGAGTGGTACAGGTTTTTCTCAAGAATATCCCTGTATTTAGCACCATCCATCTTTCCCTCAAGAATATCCCTGTATTTAGCACCATCCATCTTTCCCTCAACTCTGACCAGTTTCCCAGTCCCGACTGCTGAAAAACATCCCCACAGCATGATGCTGCCACCACCATGTTTCACTGTGGGGATGTTGTTCTTTGGGTGATGTGTTGGGTTTCCGCCAGACATAGCGTTCTCTTTGATTGCCAAAAAGTTCAATTTTAGTCACATCAGACCAGAGCACCTTCCTCCATACATTTTGGGAGTCTCCTAATGACTTTTCGCAAACTCAAAACGTGCCATTTTGTTTTTTGCTGAAAGTAATGTCTTACTTCTGGCCACTCTGCCATAAAGCCCAACTCTATGGAGCGTATGGCTTATTGTCGTCCTATGTACAGATACTCCAGTCTCTGCTGCGGAACTCTGCAGCTCCTCCAGGGTTACCTTAGGTCTCTGTGCTGCCTCTCTGATTAATGCCCTCCTTGCCCGGTCCGTGAGTTTTGGTGTGTGGCCGTCTCTTGGCAGGTTTGCTGTTGTGCCATGTTCTTTCCATTTGGTTATGATAGATTTGATGGTGCTCCTAGGGATCATCATATATTTGGATATTTTTTTATAACCTAACCCTGACTTGTACTTCTCAACAACATTGTCCCTTACTTGTTTGGAGAGTTCCTTGGTCTTCATGGCAGTGTTTAGTTAGCGATGCCTCTTGCTTAGGTGTTGCAGCCTCTGAGGCCTTTCAAAAAGGTGTGTATATGTAATGACAGATCATGTGACACTTGGATTGCACACATGTGGACATCATTTAACTAATGATGTGACTTCTGAAGGTAATTGCTTGCACCAGAGCTTTTTATGGGCTTCATAACAAAGGGGGTGAATACATACGCACAATTATCTGTTTTTTATTTCTGAAAAATAGTTTTATGTATATATTTTTCTAATTTTACTTCACCAACTTAGACTATTGTGTTCTGATCCATCACATATAATTCAGATTTTAGAAACATTGAACTTAAGGCTTTAATGTAACAAAATAGGTAAAAAGCCAAGGGGTGAATACTTTTGCAAGGCACTGTAGGTGTGCGGCATATTCATATGCATTAGTATTTAACCATTAATGTATAGAAGAGCAACAAATGGGTACAAAGGCATGTGGTTCCATCCTGTGTGTGATGAATGTGACACTGGGGAAGAGGATGGACAAAGATTTTAGAGGTGAAGACTTGCCATTAGATAGGATAGTGGGTTATAATAATGAGTGTTTGGAGAAGGAGCAGGGATTGGGAACAGCAGTGGCTGCCAAAGCAGAAATTAAGCCAGGGGCTGAAAGTCACATGGATAGGATTTGAAAGAGGTGGGCAACTGCCCTTTAGGCTCCATTCACACCTGAGCATATTGTTTTTCTGCATTTATTTTTAAGCTTTTTTGCAACTTTTACAAGCTTTTTTTTATTTTTTTTTATTTTTTTCAGGTCAAGTCAGGTGTTTCTATTGAAGTCTATGGGCCCAAAAAACACTTGTAACCTGTCAAAAAGAAGCTCATGTACTTTTTTGGGCGACAGGAGTTTTGCTTTAGGTGACAGAATGCTCAGGTATGAACAGGGGCCATTGAAATTAATGGGATTTGGCTTGTTGAGCATTTTTAGAGCTACAAGCTTCAAGCAGAAAATCACTCAGGTGTGAATGGGGCCTTAAGTAGGAAAGCATCAGAAATTAGACATGCAGGTTTTATTAACTACATGTCCCATTCACACCTGAGTGATTTTCAGTTTGTAAAACGCTTGGCTCTGAAGCTCCAAAATGCCCAACAAGCAAAATGCCGTTCATTTCAATGGCTCCTGTTCACATCTGAGCTTTCTGTCGCGTGAAACAAAATGCTAGAAGCGCAAAAAAGTACATGAGCTTCTTTTTGTCTATTACAATCATTTTTGGCCCCATAGATTTCAATAAAAATGCCTGAATTGAGCAGAAAAACGCTCGTAAAACGCTCAAATAGCAGCTCTCCACCCCTACACTTGCTTTAAAACAAGGCTTCGGACAGGCTTTGTTAAAGCTCTCTGAATGCCAGTCAAAGCCCCTATCACTAAATATAATGGTTAACTTACAGTCCTGTTTACACCTTGCATCTTCTTTGCTTTGCTTCAGCTTCACTTCAAATTTTTTTACCCCTTGTCAAAGCCTCCATAGAACTCTTACAAAGCTCGCTTGAAGCACCTGCGGCTTTTGAGAGGCTTAAATTCAGCTTTAGCTTCGCTTTGTTTTGGAGAAATTGCAGGTAGGATATATTCTCACACACACAGGACATCTGTCAAGCTTCAACAAAGCCTCAAAAGCGGTTCACGGAAGCATCACCGATGTTTCACCGAAGCATCACAAAAGATTTATCTAAGCACCACGGAAGCATCAAAAACACACCATAAAAGCATGTTGAAGCGGTAGGCTTCAACATGGCGTGAATAGGTCCACATAGAAATAAAAGTAACTGGTCTCAAATGTAACTTGGGCAAGAAGGTACATTATAGTATGTAATCTATTAGTATGAACACTTGCAAATAGTATTGGCCATATACCAGTAAAGTAAAATGAGATATCAAAAAAAAATCTGTAAAAAGTCTTGATGAGGATGTCTAAAAATATGGTTGTCCAATGGAGCCATTGTGGGAATCGTCCGTATCAGATGAGGCAATCATCAGGCAGGCAGGCAATCAGTCAGTGACCTTCTGTAGGTAGAAAGAAATGGCAGCCTATGCTGTGATGTTAGTTTCATCATGTATCTAATTGTGAATATTTGTCAGAGTACCGGAACACCAGCCAGGGGTACCATAACTTGTTACATTTTTCAGAGGATTCCTTGGCAATGGCCACTGTTTCCTCCATATGATAGATATCGTCTATGGAGTGAAACCATTCAGAGATGGAAGGGGCACACTTTGATTTCCAGTGCCTGGGAATCAGAATTTTCACTGCATTAAGCAGATGTCTGTTTAGAGACCTTTTGTAGCATCTCATGGAGCAGTCTGTGATGTGTAAGATGCAACACGCAGGAGTGAGAGAGATTTTGGTTTCTGTGATAAGTTTACTAGCTTGCATACTTTATTCCAGAAGGGCACCAGCTGAGGACAGTCCCACCATATGTGTGGGATCATGCCCTGTGCTTGCTCACACCTCCAGCATGAGTCCGAGGACAGTGGGTACCACTTTTTAAAATTTTATTCGGTGTGGCGTGCCAGCGTGTTAAGTGCTTATAAGACACTTCCTGTAGTCTTGTACAAATTGAGCATTTGTGGTAAAAGATTGAGGCTTGCTGCCATTGTTCATCGGTAAGATTCATTTGAAGTGCTTTTCCCACTATGCTCAGGCCCTGTGGGGTTCCCCACCTCTAGCCCCTTAAAGCCAGGATTACATGAATGAAGTAGATTTGGTTAGTGGAGTTCCAGAGAGGCAGGTTTGTTCAAAGGGGGTCATAGGTCTGAAAAACTGACATTTAGCTGGAGAAGTGTACACATAATTGTGCAGCTGGCGGTATGTCCAGAAGGAAAAGGGACGTTGAGGACCCAAGTCCAGTTTTAGAGAGTCAAAAATTTTTAACGTGTTGGTATCAACACAGTTCATCATTAAAAGGGGCGTGTGTTGGTCAGTGGGTGAGGCTAGGTGAATATTTACCCCGGTGGGGGAAATCCTGGGCGTGAGCGGCCTGTGGAAGAGGATAGTTTATAGCAACTAGTCGCCGCATGAAATGCTCTCAGCGCTGCCCCCAATAGTGTGTGCTGTTGTAGACTGTGGTAATTTTTTTCTATGGAATCTTAGGGACAGTGTCGATGTGGTCTCCTCCAAGGTGACCCATTCTTTTTGTTCCCTATGGCAGTTCCAATTCTAGCTAAATGTACCCCAAAGTGGTACATGCCAAACCATGAGAAGGGCCTAGTTGTCCAACCCTTCAGGTCTTTTTGTATATTGTTTAACATGGGAGGGAAGTTAGGCGTGATAAGTATCCACGAGATTGCCCATGAGTCTAATTTCTAGGTAGGTGATGGCCGAAGTTTCCCATTTGAACGAGCATAAAGCGTGTGCTCTAGCCAGTAGGACAGGGAGTAGGGTAAGATTAATGGCTTCTGATTTAGTATATATTAATTTCATATAGGATATGTATCCGAAAAGCCGGAATGCTTTAGTAAGGTTTGGGATTAAAATATGTGGCTGAGCGAGAAAGAATAAAAGGCCATCCGCGTAAGCTGCTATTTTGTAAAGTATTATATGAAAACATCTTATGTCTGGATTTGCATTGTTCAGGTGGATGAAGGGCTCTAGTGATAATATAAACAGGAGGGGGAATAGGGGGCAACCCTGCCTCGTGTCATTGATATGTACCACTTCAGAAAGGGTGCCATTTATTTTAAGTTGGGCCTGTGGTTTATGATATAAAGCCGCTATGCTATGACATCATGTGAGATCCCAGGCCAATGTGTCTACAAGTGGTGAACAGGTAATCCCAGGCCACACGATCAAAGGCCTTCTCCGCATCGGTAGACAGGAGAAGGCCTTCAATTCCCTTAGTATGTGCACAATGAATCAAGTTGAGGGCCTTTATGACATTATCACGGGCTTCCCTCCTTCGCATAAATCCCACCTACTCGAGCCCAATAAGTTTGGGTAGAAAAGTCATCAGTCTACTAGCCAGAATTTTGGCCAAGATTTTTAAATACAAATTCAGTAGCAAAATTGGCCTATAGCTAGCGCAATCTGTGGGATCTTTAGCTGGTTTGGGGAGCAGAGCTATATGAGCCATCGTAAGGCGTCTGATATGGGTTGAGGGGTTTTCAGGTGATTGAGGGTATGGAGAAAGGGCGTCTTTAGGATTTCCGTAAAGGTTTTGTAATAATGTGCCTTGAACCCATCAGGACCTGGGCTTTTACTGGATTTGAGAGACTTAATTGCCAATAGAAGCTCGTCTTCTGAAATGGGTGACTCAAGGATTCAACTTCAGATGAGGTTAGAGTGGACATGCCACTCTCTTTAATGTAGTCACACAAAATGTGCTTGCTATCTCCTTGGAAGTCCGACGGTTTATGGGACATGGGCAGATTATAAAGCTTAGTGTAGAAGGTGTGAAATTGCAACGTGATCTGATCTGTTTTGTACAAGGGTTGACCCTCTAAATTCTTAATGGATAGAATAGATCTAGCGTTGGTTAATGCTTTAAGAGCTTTTGCAAGAAATTTGCCACATTTATCCCCATAATGGAAGCCCTTCTTTTTCAAGCTTTTCTAACAGTTCTGTAGAGATGGCTTTCATGTGCCAACACTGCTTATGTTGGTTTTCTAAGGCTGCAGTTTTTGCAGCTAGCGTTGCAGTGATTTTATTGGCTTCCCTTTTCTTGTGGGTTCCCAGGCGGATAAGTTTGCCACGTATGACGCACTTATGCGCTTCCCAAATCGTCAGGGGAGACATTCCATCTGTGTCATTAAGCTGAAAGTATGTTTTAAGTGCTACAGCTATCTGTTGGGACAAAACAGGGTCAGTCAGTAAGGTAGGGTTCAACCGCCATCTGCACGTTCCGTGAGGTTTATCTGTCTGTGTTAAAGAAATCAACACTGGACAATGATCTGAAAGAGTTTGTATGCCTATGTGCACAGCACGCAGTAGAGGTAGGTCACATTGCATGATAAACACATAGTCAATGCGTGAGTGTTTCTTATGCAATGGAGAGTAAAAGTAAAATCTCTACCTGCCGGGTATACCAAGCGACATGCATCCACTAGTGACAGTGAATTCAGTAGGTTTTTGATTTTACGTAGGATGGAGTATGAAATACTAGATTTGCCATTGGAGGTGTCCTGCAGTGTAAGTAGAGGGATATTAAAATCGCCCCCAATATGATACAGCCAGTAGCAAAGCTTTTTAGTCCATCCACAAGGTGGTGACAGAATGCAAGATGCCCTGAATTAGGGAAATATGCATTTGCCAGGCTTATTGTAGCTGGCTCACTCGGACAGGTATGAGGGCTCTATGAGCCCACTCAGTCAATGATGGTGTCCGCAGGTCTCTCCAGTAAGTTGTTGAAACTAGAGGACAGAGCTGAGGTAATTTGATCAGAAGTTATTGTCTCTGGTACACCCCGCACCCTGATATTGTGTCTTCTGCCCCTATTATCTAGATCTTCAAGGTGGCGGTTAACCTCATTTAGTTGAGTAGTGTGGTCATTAGATACTGACTCTAAACGGGGTGATTGCCTTATCCCTCTTATGCCCCAGGCGTTCTGTGCTATGCACTTTCTCATTTAGGGCCAGCAGTTCAGCTTTCAACTCTGTGATAGCAGAGGAGAAAGTGTTCTTGATATCAGCTACAAGGGCTGACATGTCTACATAAGACAGGGCATAATCCGGGGAAGAGCGGTGTCTCACCATGTCCTCCGATGCGGGTTGTGACTCCTCGCTGCAGTCATCCTTGTGGTTATTGGACGCCATCTTGGACAAGCCTGCACCTCGAGCTGCCTGTTGCCGTGACCTGACTAAGTCCGGTATGATGTGTGATCGATGAGGAGCACCGTGCAGGTGTACCGGACTGGAGCTGGTTAGGTTTGCCCATATCCTGAATCTGCCGTGTCAGTGTAAGGTTGAGAGGCTGCCGGAAGATCGGAGCTCCTTCTCTATGCTGCCATCCGTGCTGCATGCCAAGCCACGCCCCATGGGCTGCCTTATATGTGTAATGCGAGAAAACGCACCAAAAAAAGTGTGCAGGAATACAGGTTTCTGTTAAGCTGGGGACAGAGGTCTGCAGCATGCAAGAGCTGATTGTTTGTTTATTTATCCAGAACAGCGAGGAGCTGCATGCAGGTAGCCCACTTTAGTAAGTGCTGCAGTGTGCGCTCAAGGCAGTGCATTCTGTCAAACTCCGATATGAGTGATTGTGTACAGCTGCTTTATCTCTATTGACTAATACATGCTGCCTTCATGCAGCTCCAGATACATAAACAAACGGCTTGTATACTGTACGGACCTCTGTGCTCATTTGCATGAGACCTGAGAGATTTCTTCTTAACTAATAATACATGCATGTACCATTTCATTATAGATAAATATAATCATTGTACTGTACTATTTCATTATAGATAAATATAATCATCTTTGTACTGGCTGTGAAAACCTCTTGCGGGCGAAGGCAACGGATGTTTGAGAAAACTGGAGTCCTGTAAGTTTAAAAAATTTTTTAAACAATCTTTACACTTTACCTAAAATGTTATATGGCTACAGTGTCATACCAACCACTGCTTATTGCCAACTGTTTACTGGACTGTTTTTTTTTTTTTTTTTTGCCATTGTAATATAATGCGTTAATATGCACATTTCTAACCCTGGATTTTATTCTGACCATTAGCTCTACACTGAGAACAGCATTCCTATTACTGCTTCTAGTCAGTGCCACCTGGTTATTGGGGCTTATGGCAGTCAACAGCGATGTTATGACATTTCACTACCTCTTTGCCATCTTCAGCTGTATGCAGGTAACCTGTCTTCATTAACATAAAACCTATCTGTAGCGTGAACTGTATTAATGAAGAAATGTTGTTCACACTGTTATGCTAAAAAACTAAATTCTTTGCATACTGTATTGTTCTTTAATCGTATCACCTAATGCAATAGGAGAAATGACCGTGTATGTAGCACATCCTCTCCTACTTCGGAGACATTATAACCTTAGCACCGCATCAGATTACCCACTTTACTTAGAAGTAGCACCTCTTACTTAAATATTGATGGCATTAATAACATTGCCACAGGCAGACCAGCATTCAGTATTTATATTTACCTTGCTGTGTCTTAAGTCTTGCCCAGGCCAAGATTTGAAATGTTGGTTCCTAGATCACTTTGTCTCTGTTCTGCTACCTATCACCTTATTTTCTTTGCCACAGCTTTATGACACCCCCTCTCATGTCCTTCATAAAAACAAGGACATACATTTTAAAACCATTTCATTTTTATTATTATGACATTTATGTAAACGTGAAAACCATGAAACCTTTGCTTTTATGCAAAGTTTGTAAAAACGCCTGTAGATGTGGGTAGCCGTATTAGCTATTAGTATTAACGGGCTATGCAGCAACTGCTTCATGCTTGGAAGCAGTTACAATGCGTGTTTCTTTCCATTCTTTTCTCCCTAGAAAATGCCTTGAAAAGCTTAATAATTACAAATGCAATATCCATCGTTGTTTGTGATTATCATTGGCTCCTGAAATAAGCAACAGCTCCTGATCGAAATCCCAACATGCACGCAGTTAAAGTGATTGTAAACCCCTTTATTTTTCTAATAACAAACCTGTTACACTTATCTGCCCTGTGTAATGATTTTGCACAGAGCAGCCCTGATCCTCCTCCTCGGGTCCCCCGCCGGTGTTCCCGACCCCCCCCCCCCCCCCTGCCGCTTGCTATGGGGGCAATCATGCGGGCCAGCTCTGTGTGTCCATAGACATCCCACACCTTCTGATTGATCAGTGCCATCACATGGTACTGGTAACACGCTAGTAATATGTGGTAAAACATTTTTTACTATGTGTTAATGTAACAAAAACATTTTAAAACAAAGTTATTATGCAGCCCCTTGAGAGGCTGCATTTGAGGGACCCTTTAGTTACTAAGTTGACAACCACTGTGCTGTATTCCTAATATATATATATATATATATATATATATATATATATAAAAAATATACTTGTATTAGTGCCTTTTAGATTTGTTATATATTTCATGGCTATCCGAGATGAACCAATAACGACAGATCTGTTCTACTGGTAATTTGCCCAATCTGTTTTCATTAGCCGATCTACTGTGTCCTAATCTGTTGATCCACTAAAATTTACGGGTGCCAAGTTCTTTTTTTTTGGCTATCTTTAACTGTGCTGGTTGATTGGCTTATTTTAAATGGCTGTCTCTTCTAAGTTCAGACAAGTGATTTTATTTATTGCATGTTCAAAAGATTTTTGCTTTGAGATCTCTCTGAATTTGTCTTTTTGACAAATTGTCTATAATATGGGACAATAATAGTCGTAAAATAATCTGTGTCTCCTCTCCTTAGTCAGGTCACTGTAGTCTCTATACCTACCCATAGTGAGATCTTTTTTAAATGGCTTTTGGCTAAATTGCATCTACAGCATTAAATTACCTATCACTGACTGTTTCTGTCAGCAGCAGTAATATATGTTCCTAAACTGCCCCTGGACCTCTGCTGATCTTTATACTGATAACTACTTGCTGCACTGGAGAAATTCAAAGTGGGGATCTATTTGTTAGGTCTTTAGAGTGTGGGATATGATGTTTACTTGTAGGTTGTAATAAACTGTAGGCTATCACTAATATCCATTAAGAAATCATGCTACTGCAGCTATATATCATATTTATTAGTTCAATATGTAATGGCTGTGTGGAGTCCAGTAGCCAATAACAGATTTCATTCTAATTATTATTATACTAATGTGGTCAAATGATGAAGATTACATTTTGGTTGCTATTGGTGGGTACACTGTGCACTGCTTTTACATGCTAAATTTATTAGCCCATGTTTATACACACATATTTGGTGATTGTCATTTTTTTTGTATTTAATTCTTCAGGTTGAATGTGTGTGTAACTATTAGAAAATAAATATATGTGACCTTTTATTTGCTGCAGGGGCTTTTCATCTTCTTTTTCCACTGCATCTTTAACAAGGAAGTGAGAAAACAATTAAAGAATACTTTTACTGGAAAGAAAGTTCTAGCAGATGACACAACTACTACAAGAGCCACATTATTAACAGTAAGTCCAGTTTGACAGTTGTCTATTCATTTTCTGGTGTCTCTCTGCTGCCCTCCACAGGTGCTCTTCTATGGGATTAAATTGGAAAGTTTTTGAAATGAGAATTTAAAAAATCATATGTACACATATCTTGTAAACATTTATTGTGTTTTATTTGAGCATTCCAGTAACAGAGATAAAGAAATTGTTGATAAAAACACAAGAATTTGTTATTAGTCCATTTGAAAATTATGAAATGTCTTGTTTTTCTACATTACATACATATGCACTCTGATCCCTCCTGTATTGATTTGTATTGTAAGTGTACTGTCTGCCCTCATGTTATAAAGCGCTGCGCAAACTGTTGGCGCTATATAAATCCTGTATAATAATAATAATAATATGTACATATACGGAATGTGAAATTCTTTGTTTTTGCAATGGACTACAAAATGAAAATGTTTAAAGGAGAAGTTCACCTTTTAAGAAAAAATTATAAATGCACATATTTTTGCAAATTTCCTGCAGAAGCGTGGAAAGCTTTGCACCCATAATCAGTGGATCAAGGGTGCAATGGTCAGGCTTCTTCCCACAAGCCCTGCAGCTTTCTGCCCATACCTTCATAAAGGGCTGTCTGTTGAAAAACCGCAGGGCTTGTGAATGAACTATGAGAGCGCTCATCAGTGCCCTCGCAGCTCATTCAGAATTCCAAGCCGCCAGCCGCAGTGGTTAATGGTAGTCGTAGTTCATCCATTCACAGAAAACTAAGAATTAATGACGCAGCCATGTGAGCAGAGCCCCACATTGAGGCGATGTTCTTAAATTGTGACAGTGGGTGCGGGTTACACCGAGGGGGCTATGGGTGTAACATGTTCCAAAAGGCAAAATTAGCCTTTAAGTGTTTCCCAGCTCATTTATATCCTGTAAGAAACTTGCTCCTGCAAAATTTAGAGATGACCAAATTGTTCTGAAGAGTTTTAAGGTTTAACCCAGATTGTGCCAGTTTGGAACCAGCAGAGATTCACAGATCTCTTTCAGTCTGCTGCTGGTCAATTGGGATTTTTCTCTCTGTTTTAAGTTCTTCCTTTCCTATAAGGATGGCTCCCCCCCACCCCCCCAAAAAAAAAAATATATATATATATAGATAGATATATATACCGATCCAGCACACCATTCTGAATATGCCACCCCTGTCCCTAGCCTACATCTTTCTGCGTTTCATTCTTATCTTAAAGAAAATATTTACAGCATCAGGAAAAGACAATAAATAACAGTAATTATTCTGGGCAACTTAGCATGTTTAAAACCTAGAGGGTTCTGTAAATTCCTGGAGGAGCAGTTTATACTCCAACAGAGTATAGTATACAAAGTAGAATGATATGCAATGTGGACTCTTTATTATTACTATCAATATTTTGAAAACAGTACATGATAAAAAGATAGGTACTAGGTGTGGTTTCATTGATTTTCATTGATTTTCATTGATTTTCATTGATTTTCTTACAAAACGTGGCCTTTTCGCTTTACATTTTTTTTTTTTTAATATAGGACTTGAGAATACTCAATAGTAAAAAGGTGTTGTTTTTATTTATTTATTTTTTTTAAACAATTTTCTTTCTTGTGTTATAGTTTCTTCATAAAAAAAAAAATACAGTGTGCACTTAGCAGTGGATTTATGGTATTTAGCTTATAGTAGTCATGTGGTATTTGTAATAGGATTACTTGGAATACTTTGCACGTAATGAGTGTGCACATCATAAATGTGCAGTAAGGTACGCTGACATTGTAATCTGAATGAAGGAGTTGTATCTCCATGCTGTAGCTTTGCTTCACAGTGCGAAAAAACTACTAACAATACTGCTGGCCTATTAATAAGCTCTTTCTGTGCAGTGAGTGTAAAATATGCAAGCTGACTTTTGGTTATTTGCTATTCATTTACTGCGCGTCCGTCTTTAAATCGGTTGGACACAGCATGCTAACAAGAGCGTATTTACAGGGAAGCAATGTTTAAAGGATCCTTGCCTCATGTGTTTTAATTATCATATTTAGGATATTAATGAGAATGTAAGATATTGCTATTAAATACAATAATGTACAATAACTTTTGTGCAGAAAAGGTATAATGATGGAGGATACCATCACTTTTGTCTTTTTTATTTTGATCCATGTGATTGTAAGATATCTGGAACTGATGCTTCATGTAAAAAAAAGCCTGTTTTTGAGGACAAAAGTGATGGTATGCTTCATAAGGTTTTACTAGACATGGCAGATTATTTAAGTGATTAAAAAAATTTAGAACTTTATTTATGGTTGTCTTATTTTCTCTCTAGCGAACCTTAAACTGCAACAACACATATATGGACGAGTCGAACATGTACAGAACGGGTATTGGAGAGTCTACAGTCTCCTTGGAGAGCACCGTCAGGTCAGCCAAGAGCCACAATAGCTACCTTGCTTATATCCTCAGGTAATGCGGTGGTGGGTGCATGGCGCTTGGCTATCTTTTTTTCAAGGAATAGACCAAACATCGTTGTATGAAAATACACGTTGCAATATTCCCAAAGTACTGAATGTCAGTACAAAAACATCATTTTGTTTTCTGCTGCCATTAGAAGTTCTCATGCTACAGAGAGCCCAGTGTGTTCAGGTAATTTGCAGATATTGCTATCAAATCTTTCAGCATTTAACAAAAGGATAAATTCTGCTTTCTGCATGGCTAGCTTTCCCACCGCCTGGCACTACAGCAAAGTAAATCTAACACAAGCTCATCCTTCTTTCTGTCCTAATGTACATGGATGTAGAATTATGAACACTCTGAAAAGAAAAACAGGGCTTACTGCCTTTAGTTGCAGGCTAAATATCCTGTTTAGTTGCTAAGCGGTTGCAATCGACAATAAACCAGCTTAATTCATGTCTCCAACTGGATTTTTAAACTGTGATTTGGCAATGTATTTATACTTTTCTTTGAATTGTTCTCATACAGATTAGGGTTGAAATGGCACTTGCTTGTCAGGATATGATGAAGATGAATGTTGTTTGTAGACCCCCTTATAAATATGCCCACTTAGGCAGCCCATACATAATCGTTTTTTTTTTTTGTTGTTCAATCAGTGGACTGAACCAAAAAACTGACCAGATTCTCACATTCACACACTCGATGTGGATGAGGGAAATCCTCCCCACTGGGTCTGATTTGACAGCGGGGAGACTTCCCCACCCTCAGAATACACGGATCAGTGCTGCAGGCCATGGTCTGGTATGCTGATTGAGCAGGAAAAATCCGACAGAGAAGTTGTACAGAAGTCTATCGGTAGACCAACTTCTGTACTTCTCTCTAAACTTCAATCCATATATAGGCAGCTTAATTTATACTTTTGTATATGACGTACCCTCGTCCAAGGGACTGTTCAGATCACAGACCTAGCAGAACATTCATTTCTGGTTAGAAATTTTTTTAACGAGGTTAAAAGATTTCCCAGTAAGGTTTTTAGTGTTGGGTTCACTATAGATCTCCTATTAAACTGTTACAGTTCCCATTCAGATATGGGAAATATTTAATAATACCACCAAACTTGTAAAGGCAAAGCAGAAATCTTACTTACACACTGTTTCCTTTGATGTTTGTTATTGGGATGTTTTTGTTCTTTTACTGTATTCAGTGTAATCGTATATGTATCCGGGTTTTTTTTTGTGTGTGATATATTAACCTATAAAGTCATACGCAGAGTACACTGTCTGTGGGTGTAAAGAGTGCAGAGCTGAGGAAAGGTATTTTTATTTGAACTTCGTAGCATAGTTTTGTTGAAGCTTGTCACGCCCTGGAGCTGTTTTTGCACCTAAATAGAACAGTATTGTATTCGCATCACTTCCAGATATCTTACAAACACATGGATCAAAATAAAAACTAAACCTCTATGTAAAATATCCTAATACATCTTACTTTCTTTGCTGCTTGCTTGTGTTCAGCAGTTCAGTGCATGTCCTGATGTATCTTCCATCTGTTATAATAATTGATATCTATTTCTTGTGGTTTAGAAATGCATTTTATTTAGTTGTATTTTTTCTTGATTATTTCCTGATACAGGGATGAAGCTGCTCAAAAGCTCAGTATGTCTTCAGGACAGACCCGTGCTGGTGTTACAGAGGTGGATACGGCACACTTCCATAGAAACCGAACGCGCTCTCGTGGTGAGGCTCCTAGCCTAGTCAACATTCGATTTCAGAAATAGAAATGCCTGGTTTTCTTGATACTTACTATACAAATCTCTTTATGTACAGGACATGACTCTGACTCTGATAGTGAGTTATCTCTTGATGAACATAGCAGCTCTTATGCTTCTTCACGCTCTTCGGATAGTGAAGATGAAGAAATTGGAACAGAACAACAGTGGAAGCCAACCAGCCCTAAAAACAATGAACGTGGGCCTGTGCATAGTACGCCTAAAGGTAATTAGTTTAAATCTTATGACCGTTTTCTCAGTTATTTAAAGGATATCGGCACTATGCAGAACTGTACCTCAACTTTTTCCTCCTTCCCAGTCTGAGCAAATCTGAAACCTGTTATCTGAAAAGTGATGCAGCCTGCCTGACACAGCAAGACTTGCTTCAAAATCTTTTTAGTCCTTCATTGCATTCATGGCCAAATGCTTTAGATCCCAGTGGTTTCCCCATCAACAGTCCGAGTTGATGGACCTTCTGTTGAAGTCTGTTGTGTCAGGCAATACTTGCAACAGTGCAGCTATGGAGGACCGAGAAGAGTAGGAGTGGTGCAGGGCAGACTGCAAAGAGAGCATCTCCAGAAAACATGAATTCACAAAGTATAATCTTTAAAATTTGCTGAGACTATGGAAGAGGAGATGTAGCTAGAGCTAAACTAAAGTTCCAGAATTTAAAAAGAAACTTTTTAAAAAGAGTGGTCATTTCTTTTGATGAATGAATAGAAAACTGGGGGGGGGGGGGGGGGGGGGGGGGCAGTGAGTAAATTAAAAAGAAAAACTTTAACAATCCTAAGAAATAACTTCTGTTACCTTGGAGGACCAGGTTTTTAACACTTACATTTTAAAAGTGGTAACTCCCTCAAGTACACGTATAATGCATGTCATAGATGTGCAGTTACTGAATAATGCACTTATGCACTATTTTCCTTTTTTGTTGGTCTTGCAGCACTACCATCTACTAAAATAGACCACCTGCTCTGCAAATTCTTGCACAGTTTTAATACAAAATAGATCATTAAAAATTGCAACTGTATTTATTTTTTTCCTCCTGCAGTGGATTCAATACCAAATCACGTTAAGCCATACTGGCCTGCTGACTGCATGACAGCCAGTGACAGTGAGGATCAAGCGGGAAAAAGTACACTGAAAGTAGAGACCAAAGTCAATGTGGAGCTTCATAATGAAAACAAGGCTAATCACTGTGGAGAGATACCTCATGACAAGGAGAATGAAGCCCAGACCAAGGATGGCAAGGTGGTCAACAATCACAACAGTCAACATACAGAACTAAGAAAAGGTAAGCTTGACTATGGCAATATCTGACAGTACTTCATCTATCCATTTTCAGAATCCTGTTATTGGCTTTGAACATGAAATCCTAAGTCCCCAATATAAAAAAAAAAATCTAATGAACACTGAGCTTAAGATTATGTTTTATATAATGAGTCCCTAAAGGACATGTTTATGAAGAACGTAATTTGACTCTCACCAATTATTGTCTTATAGCAAAAATGGGAAATAGCAGAAGAAATAAAATTATACTTGTACATTGTTACCTTATTTATAACATAAAGGGACCCATCGATGGTATCAGTGAAAGGAATAATGCCCTATCTTTGGTATTCATGAGAGTAATAGTGCCCCATCATTGATGTCAGTGGGAGAGATGGTGCCCCATCATTGATGTCAGTAGGAGGAATGGAACCCCATTGTTGGTATTAGTGGGAGTAATAGTGCTCCAACTTTGATGTCAGTGGGAGGAATAGTGTTCCAACATTTGTATCAGTGGACGAAAGTATGACCCATCGTTGGTGCCAGTGGAAGGAATAGGGCCCCACCATTGTCAATGAGAGGAGTTATTCTCCACTGTTGGTGTCAGTGGAAAGAATGGTGCCTCATTGTTGGTGGCAGTAGGAGAAAATAATGCCTTGAATCAATGAGCAGAATAGTGCCCCAGTGGCCACAAAAGGGCATACTAAGGCCCCATTCACAGCTGAGCATTTTGTAGCTTAAAGCCTGAAGCTACAAAACCAATCAATTATTCTCTATGGAGATGGTTCACATCTCCACTCCAAAACGCCTGCAGCTCAAACAAGTTCTGGAACTTTTTTTTTGACAGATTTGGGTGTTTCTCTGCTTTTTACATTGGTGACCTTTTTGACCTGTACAAAATCGAGGCAAAACGTGGTAAAACCCGTGGCAAAAATTGCGGTAATTTCTGCCCGAAAACGCTACACTCAGGTGTGAATGGGGCCTAAGGCCTGCAGTTTGGAGATCACTGAAATGGTTTACTGCTGTAATGTTCAGGATTATCTCCATTTTTGAGGAATTGATAACATACACTGAGCTGTGATGACACAAGAAAATGAAAATTTGCTTATACATTTGTACATACCAAACTGGCATTTGTAGATACCAAAGATACCAAAGAGTTAAGACTTGTCCATCGGAATCAGTTGAAACCTTCTTGAACATTAATAAAACTTAACAATACAACTATAATGCTCAGACAATGATGAATGTGTTCCCTTTATAGCTGTCCTGCCCATTATATTTACTTAGTGAGTCAAGTTTACTGAACAGAACAAAGGCTATACGTGACTTGTTCAAACTTTGTCACCCATGTTCTATTGTACAGTGTGTTTCTGGTGATGATGTGCAATCATATATTATGTGCAGATCTTGTCCATGTCATGCTGTAAATTCAGTCATCTAATTCTAAAGATACCTGTGATGGAAATGGTGCTGAGTATGTTAATCCCTTTCAACATATACGATATTACATGATTGATAACACTTGTTACTCTAACCCTTTTACTCAAGTTTGTATAGTTGTGCTCTGTTCAGTTATTATAGCAAAAGGGTCTGCCACAAGAAAAGAGTGGTTATAAAATCGCAACACTAAATTAAAATAACAAAAAAATCATATTCTCTATATCCTGTATAAAACACTTCTGTAACTGTATTATACCTAATGACAGAAATACAAGAAAACATGTTGAATGCATTCTTCTGTGTAGATCTGTCTTTCTCAACTTTTTCAACACAGAGCAACCCTTGAAATAACATTCCAGTCTCAGGGAACCCTTGCTACAAACGACTATATCTACAACTCATAGTACATTAGTGTGATGGTCAGTGGGAAGAATGCTCCTTACACTTGTGGTCATTGGGAAAAATTACCCCCTTACATATATTTAAAAGGATCAATGGGAACTTATCTGAGGTGCAGAAATTTCTCTTTGCTCAAGGAACCCCTAGCAACCTCTGGAGGAATGTTAGGCTTCCATGAAACCTTGGTGTAGATAATGGTACTATTGCAAGTATTGTGTAATGGTAGGGTATGATACCATTTTTATGCTTGATTAAACGTTTTCTTAATTTTTTTTTTTTAACAGGTATTCTGAAAAATAAAGTCACATACCCTCCTCCTTTGACGGACAAAAATCTGAAAAACCGGCTACGAGATAAATTAGACTATAATCAAAGTAATATTTCATCAAAAACGTCCTCACTATGTTCAAATGATGGCATCCGTCCAGTTACAGACACAGCAATAACCATAAAAAATGCACGAAGGGATCATTCTCGAGAACAAGTCAATGGTATGGCGATGAGTGTACAAGCTGGACCTACAAATGGAGAGGCTTCAGACTCTGAGTAAGTATGCTAAAGAAATATTTGCATTCAAGATAAATGAACATATAATGGGATATGTGCATTGAGCCATGCATTTCATACATGATCAGTGCCAAATCTAATATGCAAGTTTATTGTCAGTGAGCTTAAACAATATAGAATTTCAGCTCCTAAATGGCACAGAGATGGCTTTCGGTAAGCTGCTGAAAGCTATAAAGTGCAGGCACCCCAATGTTCATACACATACCTGTAGCAGCTTCCAGTAACCCCTGCTTCCCCTGAATGCCAGTCTATTGTGACAGGCACAGCTCTGACACTTCTGGGTCATGTCAAACCTTACTGCTTCCATTTCCTCCAGCCCCACCTCCCCCTACATATATTTTCATTGGTCCATCACTATGATGTGCTGCATCTGTGGCCCATTGGCCAATTGAAATGAGCAAAAGGCAAATTGAGAAGCTTCATCATTATCGGTAAGTTTACAAACATTGCCTGTCATATCAGTTGGGATTTGACTGTAACTGAAGGATATTGGGGCTGCTTTTGGTACCAGCACTTCATACCTCTCAGCAGCTTTAAACTGTCTCAGAGTGGCAGAGTTTGTCACTCAAATCAATATTATCTAGTTAAAGAAGGTCTGATATGCTTTAATGCTGCTTGAAATGAAATCTGAAGTTTCAGTTGAAAGCTCAGTTTTTTTAAGGTACCCCTTGAACAGAATCTGATTCAGAACTTACTTGCCATATGCACATAGATGTTCCTGTTATGTGTGCCTAGTCTGAAAAGAAGAGGATTACTCAGATGGAGCAAAAATCATACAACTAATATGCAGACGTCTGGAGTTAGCTTCAATTGTGATGTATTTTGAATTCCTTATCTTCGAAATATGGATTTTTAGTGGCTAAAGGATTTTCCACCCTAATCCATTCTCTGCATTAGGGTAAAAAAAACATTTGCGTACAAACACCCCCTGATTATCAGTGCAGAATATCAATGTCCATCAGTGAAGATGAAAAATTACTTATTTACAAGATTGTATAACAGAAACTAAGAATACGTTTGTTGTTTTTTTGGGATTTTTTTTTCAAACTCTTGGGTCTTTTTTTTGTTTAGCAAAAAATAAAAAGCCAGTGATGATTAAATACCACCAAAAGAAAGCTTCATCTGTCTCAAAAAAATTATAAAAAGTTAATTTGGGTACAGTGTTACATGACCACACAATTGTCATTCAAAGTGCAACACTGAAAGCTGAAAATTGGCCTGGGCAGGAAGGGGTGAAAGTGTCTTGCATTGTAGTTAAATTGTTTGCCAAACTCTGGTGCTTCAGTTATAAAATAAAAGTAGACGTACATTTTGTCAGTTTCATATATTTATTTGAAATGTTTCCCAGATCTCTACTACTTCCATGAAGTCTGATATACTACTGCTCGATTTTGTAAGGGATTTCTTCTGGAAGGCTATTAACCATCATTGCTGAGGCTACTGTGCAGCACAGGAGCCTGACACTACCTGATTCCCTATAGTGATGCTCGTTCTATGGAAGAACAGCATTGTAGAGCAGTATGCATGGACAGTTTGTTGTGATAAATAACAGCCATTTAAGGGCTTCCATTTACAGAAAAGTTGTCCTATCATTTTGTAGGGTTACCAGCCACCTGATTCCCCAGGAGCAGAAAGTCAGGTTTTAACTTATGACCAAGATTCTGTAAAACAATGACATTGGTAAACCCCACAAGTTACTTTATGTTTGCATGAGTACTGGAATGCACTAAAATGGTGGCAGGGTTGTTTCTGCATGTTAGATATGAGTATTCCCTGGTCCTCTCTCCTTTTCTGTGACATGCATGACATGTAAACTAACATTCGCTAATGTATGTGTTTAACCCAAATCCTGCATGCTCCTTTCTTTTCATGAACAGTGGCAGTAATGAAACTTCAATTTGAATCATCAGATTGTGAAGACTTCTACAGACCAGGAACCCCTCGTCCCAAAGCTTGTGACTTCCCGAACATCTGGGATTATACAGAAGAGCACAACTGTGGTGGTCGAGGATGTATCATTGCTAAGGCAATTACTTAATTTGGCAGACTTGTGACTGCTTCATGATATAAAAAATAAACTAAAGAGCTGTGCTGTCGGGATCCATAATAAATTAAAGCACCCAGTGCCAAAAATGAGAGCATAAGCAAGGCTCGTTTCCCGCGGATGAAAAGGACATCACAACAGAGGACACAGCAGAAAGTGCCGGACGGATTCACAGGTCCATACAAGGAGACTGCTTTGTGGTGTAGACTAAGCTTACAGATTCATGAATTCATGAAAATAGCATGGTTCCGCTCTGGAGAAATGGGCAATATACAGGCAGTCCTCCCCTGGCGTCAAGCACTGCTGATTTGTGTTGTCACAATGTGACCTTCCAGCCTGCTGAACAATGCACACTATAAGATGACACCAAGTGCCCTTCATTCACTTCACCAACTTATGTGTCTTAAAAATCATTGTAAAAATCTGTAAAAGAATATGTTTGTAGATATTTTATATATTTTTACGGGGACTCTTAAACGAAGCTCTTTTTTTGTAAATTTTACTACTAGTTTTGTTATTTGATACTCACAGACCTGCTGAAAACAAATATTTTTATACTACAAAGATTGCACATTACTTGAATTTTTAACTTTTATTGCAAACATTTTTTTTTTTTATTACAGAAACTTTCATCCTAATTCCAGACAAGGAAAATAAAACAATCAGATAGTTGTGCTGCCAAGTAATTGTACATCCTACCCTTGTACTTGACATTTCCTATACAACACACTGAATAGAACACGTTTGTTACTGAGACCCTTCTGTCCGCTTTCTGTCTATTGCCAGAACTGAGTGTTACATTCGGAGCACCTTGTTTTCTAATACTGAGCTTTACATCCGTTCCCTTCTCTTACAACAGCACAACCCAAATAAGTTCACAGAAAACTGAGATCTTTTTTTTTTTTTCGCCTGGTAAAAGTGTAGCCTAAATTGTTTCTTGAAAAGCACACATTTTCTACTCCAGTCTACAGACAGCGAGTATCGGACTAATATTTAAAAATCAATAAAGAAGTGATTAAGAGATCTTTTTAAAAACTGTGATAACATATGTTTTCAATGTACAGTTGTATATAATATGTTGACAGGCAGCAGTAAATGAAAGCAGTATACACAAAGCTTGGTTGATACTCACACTGTGGTTGGTTGAATTCTTTTTCATCCATTTCTCAGCAATAGAATGACTACTACGGAGTGACATGGCATACAAGTCGATCCTGCAAACACTCTCAGCTAAATCACCCTCAACCTGTAATAAATGATAAAAAACATTTGTTGTTACAAGCAGAGATTAGTATTTACAGGAACAAGGACTACTACTAATTGCACTGAATGAAACACAGCAAAAACATGCCTGAAAGTGCCTTATAACAAGTCTCTAACAGTGGGGTTTCTTATTTGCATATGCAGTTTGTTCTGCAGCCTTTTATGTTCATCATTTGTAAAATTCATGGTCTGTGATCATAGATTCTGTTGGACAATCTCCAATTTTGTTTGGTCAGCTTCACAAAATGTTGCTATCCCATGTGTTCAGTGTCGTTAAAGTAATACCCGGTTTGTATACACAGGTCTCATGACAGTAAAAAGCTATAGGTATGATATGTTCTTATTATCACCCCTGTAAATCTTTCTGTTCCCTTTATTTTAAAAAAGTGTTACATTTTGGCTGGGTTTTTGTTTAATGTTTTAAAAATGATTTTTATGACAAACTTTTATGGCAAAGGCTAGACACTGGATTTTTTTTACATGTGTATTTATTAATGTACAAACACTGGAGAAAACCGTACTGAGAAGATGGCATGGTAAATTAAAATGTTCAGATTGTATCAGTGTGTTGACTTTTTTGTCATCTGAAATATTTTTTAATGAATTCTCTTTTAAAGATACTATATACTAGACTATATTTATACAGATTTTATATATATATATATATATATATATATTTTATCTATATATATAATCGCAAATTTGTAATCGTACATAACCTCAATACATTGCAATTTGCATAAATCTGGGAGCCTTGGCAGAGACAGCAGTTGGTGGAAAGGCTGTTTGCCTGGATTAGTCTGGACTGTAAAATCTAAACGCAAAACAGAGTGCACTGGATCAATAGGTTAAAATCACTTTTAAGAAATAAAAATGGTAAAATTACAGCAACAGGAGAGCTGTGATCAGGGATGGTAACCACTGAAGTTAACATTGCAGAAACCATGGGGTGGAAAAGTACAAAAGTGTCTCTAAAGTATGTGAAAAGCAGATTGAACTTGTACCTTGATTAAATAGTGCCTCCACTAACATGTTCCAGGACCCACACCCCTTCATCAGAGTAGGAAAATGGACACCAACACATGTTATTGGAGACATTCTATTTACCCCATGGTACAAATTTGATCCTCTTTGACACACTTTGGTGATGTTTTTTTGTAGTTTTCACCTTTAAAAGGTTACCACCCCTGATAACATCTCTCCTGTTAACCCTGATTTGTTTTCATGCAGTAGGTATCATGGAAAAAATGCCTTTAGTAAACTACATTGCAAATAAAGAGCAGCATAAAACCACAGTCATAGCGTAGTAATAAATCACAACAGAAGGTTTTTAAAGAGTTCATTCATAAGAAAAAAACAGATGGGGTGGTCCAACTTGCTTATAGCCCTATGTGCTGGAAAAGGGAGGAGGAGGGGTAAGGAGGAGCTGCTGAAAGGGTAAAATGATGGGGTATAGTGGGTGAGGGGGTAGTAAAGGGGGTTCCCATACAGGTAAGAAATGGAACACTAATCGTGGAGGTAAGGTTTGGATATTAAAAAGTTGGGCCACCCCCTTGTCTTAATAGCAGAATGCATTCCAGCAGAACTAAGTGGCAGTGTATGCTTTCTGTTTGTTTTAGGAGGAAGAAATCAAGTCTTTTATGTGTTGAATTTCATTAACGCCGACAGCTGGTTGATGGTTGTGGATGTGTTTTCCCAGTAGGTTGAAATACAAGACTTCACTGCATTCAGTAGGTGGTTCAGGACAGATTTTTTGTTTTGTAGGTTTTAAGAGAGATGGTGGAATAGTGTAAGAGAAAGAAGACAGGATTGTTGGAAAGGAAATTAGTGGTCAAATAGACGCCATGAGTGTTGATAGAGATGTGAGTTAGTGGCAGAGCTGTAGAGCATACCAGAGAACAGTTGGCACAAACCTGTGGTTGCCATTAGGTTGGGAGCTGAGGCCCAGAGACCTGTAGACAAGAAGGGTGCCTAGGGGAAGTCCAGGTTGCCAAAGATTGGGGAAAGGGGAGATGAGACAAATCAAGTTTCTGGAGTGCCAGAGAGCATTGTTGTAGAGATGGGATGGAATCTCAAGATAATTGGTATAGCCCGGAAACGCCATGGTAAGTGGTGGAGAGTAAACTGTGAGAGGGATTGCACTACAGCCACTGAGCGTTTCAGCCCTACATGTCTAAGTTAGTCGATTAGTCCTGTCAGGTGGCAAGCTATGTGGTACCTGAAGAGATCTGGAAGAGTTGTCCTCCATCAACTTTGGATAAGGAGAGAAGTTCTCGGCAGAGTCGAAGTCTCCTTGAAGCCCCTACAAATTTGGAAAATTCCATGTTGACTGACTTGAGAAAAGTCGTGGGTGTCTTAAAGGGAAGGGCAGACAGGAGGTTCAGGAGGAGAATGTTTTGATAACTTCCTGAACCAGGAAAACCATTTAATATCCCACTTCTGCAGTAAGGTTTTTTGTATGCTTGGGGATGGGTGGGGGGGGGGGGGGGGTAATTGAGAGAGCATGTCTCAACAGGATTCACTGTTATGGTAAGTGCCTAACTATTTGAGCGCCAAAGAGGTCCATTTATATTTGCAACTATTTTGATCTGGGAAGAGCAATTACTACGCTTCAAAATTTTTAAATTGATATTCAGGGACCCATATGTTTCAAATTCATGTTGGTGGTTGGGGAGCGAAATAAAAGGACGTGTCAAGGAAAAGAGGTCACCTCCATAGGTTTTACTCTTGGTGTTTTCCTGTTTGGACAACAAGACCCATCCACTGGTCTGCAAAAGGAAGTGTTTGAATGAAAGTGCGAATAGACGGGTGGAGACAGCGCATCCTTGCCTCCCTTTGCTAATGTGGAAGGTGAAGATAACATAAGCCTTAACTTGTATCCCTGCACGCTATTGAATGCCTTTTCCGCATCTGTGGATAGAAAGAGACATGGTGTTGACAAGGAGGACACGTGCATACATAGAAACCAATGCGCTTCCAGGTTTTTTTTGTAAAAGCCCACTTGAACAAGCTTAAGTTAGCTGATTGACTACCATGCGTAGCTGCACCAGATTTTGCACTCTCCAGTTTTAGTAAATCGACTCCAATGCCTCTAGTCTCAAGGGCTGGTAAAAAGCCCACTTTGTCAAAGGTCCACGATACGAGCAGCATAAGGGAGAAATTGGTTAAAAATAAGTTTTACTTAGGAGTTTGAGATCAAGGTTTGATAATGAAATGGGGCTGTAGCTAGCACAGCAGGATGGGTCTTTCCTCCCTCTGGATATTATCGTGATGTTCGCTCTTCGGAAAAGTGGGAGGCATTTGTCAAGGACTTAAGAGCATTAGTGAGATATGGGAGTAGCATTTTTTTTTAAAAGGATGGCAAGTCCATCGGGCCAGGGGATTTTCCAATTGTGCAGAGACGTATTTTATCTGGTGTAATGGGAGCTTCCAGTTGGGAGTTTTCATCTGGTGTCAGTTTAGGGAGAAAGGCTTTAATTTTGTTTAAAGAATCTAAAAATGCCAGCTAGGCGGTCTCCAGCTGTAGAAATATAGGTAGGGAAAGAAAGTGCTGAAAGCATTGGCAATTTCCCTAGGATGGGGAGTAGTCTCACCTTGGGATGTTGAGATTGAAGAAACATACGAGAGGGAACATTGTTCCGTTTTAGGGCAAAAATATGTCCACACTTATTGTATTCATAAAAGGTTTTAGGTCATCGGTTGAGACTTGGCTTTGTTGGGTGTAAATTTCCATGAGCTTGCATCTTGAAGGATCTAGGCAACGTTTAGGTTTTAGTTCTAGACAATGAATATACTATAGGAGCTGTTTTGGTTTTGGCATCTCTATCACGTTTGACTCTGGTGCCGCGTTTCATATGTATGCCTCTGATGTAGGGTTTATGTGCTTCCCACAAAAGCATAAGTGCAAAATGTATCATTTTTATTCATGCAAGGGTATTTTGTCTGCACAATCTGGTGCGTTCTGTTTTGTTTGTTTTACTTTGCATGCTTTTAATAGATAGATCGATCGATCTATCTATGAGCCGAACACCCCCCAGTTCAGTTTGCACCAGAACACGCGAACCGGCAAAAAAGTTTGAGCTAACATACGAACCATATAAAAGTCTATGGGACACGAACTTGAAAAATCAAAAGTGCTCATTTCAAAGGCTTATATGTAAGTTATTGCCATAAAAAGTGTATGGGGACCCGGGTACTACTGCCCCAGGGTATCGATGCAAAAAAAAAAAAAAAGTTTCTAAAACTACATTTTTTTCAGGAGCAGTGTTTTTTAATGCTTAACCACTTCAGTTTAAGCCGATACATATTCTTCGACATATTTTTGGTAAAAAAAATCGCAATAAGAGGTTGATTGGTTTGCGCAAAAGTTATAGCGTCTACAAAATGGGGGATAGTTTTATGGCATTTTTATTAATAATTTTTTTTTTTTTTTACTAGTAATGGCAGCGATCAGCGATTTTTTTTTTTATCGTGACTGCGACATTATGGCGGACACATTTTTGGGACCATTGGCAATAATACAGCGATCAATGATTACTGTAAAAATGTCACTGGCAGTGAAGGGGTTAACCACTAGGGGGCGGGAGTTAAGTGTGTCCTAGGGAGATATTATAACTGTCTGGGGGATGGGGTAGCAGTGACGCGACACTGATTGCTGCTCCCGATGAGAGGGAGCAGACGATCAATGTCCTGTCACTAGGCAGAACGGGGAGATGCTGTGTTTACTTCAGCATCTCCCCATTCTTCAGCTCCGTGACATGATCCCGGGCACCCGGCGGACATAGAGTCCCGCGGGCACGGTCATGGTGCTTGCGTCAGGCGCGCATGGTGGGAAATTACAGGTAACAGGTACGTTACTTTGCCCAGCTGTGCCATTCTGCCGATTGTATATGTCACTCGGGCGGGGTCACTCGTTTATGTCACCAGGTGGCCCTGCCCTTGCCTATATAACAGCTGTCACAGTCAAGAGACAGCAGTCGCTGGGAGGCCTCCCATCGAGGCAGAGCTTTTTTTTTTTCTTCAATTTTTTGGGTCCGTTGGGCGACGTGATTGAAGATGGATTGACATCACGGGTCCCTTTTTTATTTATTTTTTAATAATGGAATTGTCAAAAACTGTCTTGTAGTTTTTACTTTTTGACACTTTTTTTTGGTGAATGGGTAGAGGTACAATGTAGGTGGGGGGCAGGATCTGGGGGCCCCCTTGTTAAAGGGGGCTTCCAGATTCTGATAAGCCCGTCCACCCGCAGACCCCAACAACCAATGGCCAGGGTTGTCTGGAAGAGGTCCTTGTCCCCATTAACCCATGGGGACAGTTCTTTGGGGGGACCCCAAAGCACCCTCCCCATGTCTCTGAGAGTAAGCGTCCCCCCTCCTGGCCTGCCAGGTTGCTTGCTCGGATAAGGGTCTGGTGTGGATTTTGGGGGGGGACCCCATGCCAATTTTTTAAATTTTGTCGTGGAGTTCCCCTTAACCACTTCAGCCCCGGAAAGGATTTACCCTCTTCCTGACCAAGCCCCTTTTTTGCGATACGGCATTGTGTCGCTTTAACTGACAATTGCGCAATCGTGCGATGTTGTACCCAAACAAAATTGATGTCTTTTTTTTTCCCACAAATGGAGCATTCTTATGGTGGTATTTGATTACCTCTGCATTTTTTATTTTTTGCGCTATAAACAAAAAAAGAGAGCAAATTTTGAAAAAAAGGAAATATTTTTTTACTTTTTGCTATAATAAATATCCCCCAAAAATATATAAAAAAAAACTAATTTCTTCCACAGTTTAGGCCAATATATATTCTTCCACATATTTTTGGTAAAAAAAAAATCGTAATAAGGTATATTGATTGGTTTGCGCAAAAGTTATTGTGTCTACAAAATAGGGGATAGATTTATGGCATTTTTATAAATTTTTTTTATTTATTAGTAATAGTGGTGATCTGCGATTTTTTTTATCGTGACTGCGACATTGTGGCGGACAGATCGGACACTTTTGACACTGTTTTGGGACCATTGGCATTTATATTGGCATTTATACAGCGATTAGTGCTATAAATATGCACTGATTACTGTGTAAATGTCACTGGGAAGGGGGCGATCAAGTGGTTAACTGTGTTTCCTCAGCATGTTCTAACTGTAGGGGGGGTGGGCTCACTAGAACATGACAGAGATCACTGCTCCATCACTGGGAGCAGTAGATCCCTGTCATGTTGCTAGGCAGAACAGGGAAATGCCTTGTTTACATAGGCATCTCCCCGTTCTGCCTCTCTGTGCCATGATCGCGGGCCATCGGCTAGCCGCAGCCACGTATGGGTATGTTTTGCGCACATGTGCCACTTTGCAGACGTATATCCGTGTGAGCCGGTCGGCA